>JBAWJQ010000473.1:0-119073 GCA_037783105.1 Bactrocera zonata
CGTGGCGTCGGGCCAATTGTTCGAATAAGTGGTAAAATGGACCAGTTTCAGTATTTGGATATACTGAAAAGTAGAATTGAGCTATTTGTATTGGAATCCATGCCTAAGAACTGGACATTTACGCAAGGCAATGATGAGAAGCACATCGCAAAGGTGGTGAAGCATTGACTCGAGAGTGAAAACATTAGAATATTGGATTGGCCTGCAAATCGTATCAAATCCAAAAAAATTTGAATGAGTCAAACTGAAATAGCAGCTAGAATTCAAAATTGATGGTTTATGAGCTGGAATTGAGGAGGAAGGCTTGGTATTCAATGCCAAGGGAACGATGTTAAAAACTGGTGGACCTCATGAAGCGAAGATGTGAAGGGGTGATTAAAAATGGTGGATATAGTACAAAATACTAACAAAGTGAGCAATTTAATTAAATTTTTTAATATGTTTTATAAATTTCGTACTTTTTTGTTGACGCTTTTCAGATTGTACTATTTATGTTTCCTAGTTGCCATATAGGATATTGATATTTTGACCTTTTTTAACGATAATATAATATTTATTGTTTTAATAATATGAAAGTGATTAATTTAAAAAAAAAACGCATGCCTCTCTAAATCCGTAAGTGATAAACTTAAGGAATATACAAATGTTTTTAGCTGAAGGTACGTATGTACATGAATTTTTGTTAGGCGTTTTGGAGCAATGGGGTTGGCAACTGCCTTTCAGTGCGATCATTTATTGTATACATATACATATGTACGTGTTTTGTATTTCCGTGGCTGTGCGTAAGTTTTCTTCAACAACTGTTTGTTGTACATTAATCATCTAATCTAATCTGATGGTTGCAACAGCTAAACGCCCACCTTCCTACAGCTTTCGTTGCACACCTTTGCTCATTTCAGTTTCCTAACAATAACATTATGTAATCACTTTTTGACCTCTTCAACTCTTGCGCCATGATCGCGCATCTAGCCCCGTCATTTGTGTACACAAACATAACATTGAATCACATATCTAAAATATATATGTATATATATATGGATATATACATGATACATTGTGATTATAAGCATATAGATAATGTATTGTCAATTGTCGGAAATAAAAGATTGAACAAACTGATATTCGGCAAACACACAAACGAAGATCGAAATTAATGGATGGGATAATAAATAAACACAATTGATTCAAAATTATCCGGAAGATGCCAAAAGGTAAGCAAAAACTTTAAACATTCTATCAACAGTTAATGATTTTATATTTGGTAGGTAATTTCGACCACGTGCTCATTAAATTTGCCCTCGGCTTTGTTTGTTTTTATACCTTTGGAACATGTTACACAGATCAAAGTAGTTTGCCATAGGCACCCAAATTGTTGCCAAAATAAAAGCCTGTTTTAATCATATTGGTCTAGTTAGTATGTAGTATTTAGGATTAGTATTTCACCAAGTTGGGGTCGAGCCATTATTTATTAAGCATTGAGGTTATAATATGGTGGTGTGGTGCTATTTTCAGCAAATCAATTCACGTCATCTGGCATTTGCAAACACTCCCAATCACATTTACCCAAATTTTATTGTACTGAAGAGCACAAGTCATTAAAAATCTGCGTACATTAGGGTGTCCCCATTATTTTTCAAGTTGATTTTATTTTTGCAAAGGCCCCCTAAAAGTGGCTGAAACTCAATAATTTAGTAACTGAGAGTGATGCAGAGCCTACCACATGGATAAGCAACACAAAACTATTAGGGCGTTTGTATGAATGCTCAGTACTCTTGATTCATAACTTATTTAATGAAAAAATTGTTAAAACTTTTTTGTGGAACGAAAAATGTTGCATTAGAATATAATTTTTTGAAAGTTGTGGAATTTTTTTGCTTTTGAAAAAAAAAAAATGCAAAAGATCAAGAAACTCCAGACCACCTATAAATGTATTTAAGGGATTACATGGGTTTTCGAGTTTCAAAAAAAAACAATTGTCTTCAAACGTGTTTTTCTCGAATCTAAGTTTTTGACAAGATTTCTCGAGAACTACTCAGCCGATCTTCATTTTCACTGAAATTTTTTTTTTTTTGGACAAATGTCTACCAAAACTCCAATTTTTAGTTTTTTTCCCTCGTCCAAGTTCTAAGTTAAAGTTTTAACTAAAACAAGCATTTTTTCCCCTTTAGATGATCCTGTAAGGAGTTATCCTGCCAACACGGCCCGTCTTTTTTCCGAGGTGTCAGCGAAATGGCGTCGCAATGGCCTAGTTTAAATTTTTTTTCCAAATTTTTCAGAATTTTTTATAAATAGTGTATATATATTGTTTGTAACAATAAAAATATCCATGAAAATATTTCATTTTTTATATGAGAAAAAAATTGTTGAAAAATAAGGAATAAGGAAGCCCATGTAACCACTTAAATATGGAAAATTAATTTATTTAGGCACGGTTTAAAGTGAAAATAATGAGCCTTTTTAAGTTAGATCCATTTTCGGGGCAAAAACTGAAACTTCAGGGTGCGTTTGCAAAAAACAAAGCAACCAACTTGCCTAATAAAAGCTACCCTAGTATACTCGCGTATAAATGCGTATTTTGGATGTGTGTCGTTGGTACATACACACAATAATTTGCGTATAAATAAAAGCATAAATATACATATATACACTAAAGCGATGATTACAATGAAGAACAAGAACAGGAAATAATATGGACCGAAATAGCCGAGCCGATGCGTCATGTTCATTCGTTTTGGTATTTGGAACGCACGCAATACAGCTAGTCAAGACACACTGTCATCACGCCTATGTTTCGTTGCCAATTTTTCGAAAAATGAGCATTTTCACTTTTCTAGCCAACGTCTAATTTTATTTGATTTTAGAATATTTCAATAATGGAGTATAAAGTACTACGGCTTGGTTGATCTACTTAAATTCTAGTGGTGAGAAAAGAATATTGCTCATTCGATATTGCGATATATTATATTACTATTATATCCACATTTAATCACGCTAAAACGCGATTTTCCTCCTCCTCGCGTTTTTATAGCAAAGTAATAGGTGTGGCATTCAATTTCCACATACAACACCCTAGACAGCAAGGTGTGGACAACGGATTCCACGAAATGCAGTGAACGCAAAAATATTTGTTTGGATTGCTTGCCCATTCTTTGGCAATGCAAGGTCGCTTTAATTCGTTTTATGTATGAAATATGCAATTTCAATTACCGGGTTACGTGAACGTTTACTCTTACTCCATTCTTTTCAGGGCTTTCAAGGTTATTTGATATTTCGACTTCCTAATTGTCTAAATTTTTTAGACTTGTTTTAGTATTTGACCAATCAAATGGTAGTAAAAGTCTAAATTGGTATTGAATTCAAAGTAGAGTACAGTAACTCTAATTCATCCGAGGCAGTGGTTTCCTTTTCATTTGGGGAGTTTTTTACGTGGCGGGTCCCAGCCTCAGCACATAACCCTGGGGAGATGGTTCGCCTTCAAATGGATGTTCTTTGGCTACCCAGAGGATACTTGGTCTAAGACCGGAAGCCATGAGCTGTTTGAGCCATATGTAAAATAATCGTTTCTGGCCACTCCGAAGTGAATGGTGCTCAGAAAACTTTCTTTACTTGCGTGAACTTCGACACATGACTCCATCCTCCTAGTCATAACTTCGAAGTCGTAGATAATTTAGTCTAACTTGGAACTAGTATTAACACCAAAAACAATGTCAACCAAAAAATCCAACGCAGAATGACGCTTACCAACAGGTGCTGCTTCGGACTGAGTAGGCAATTGAGAAGTAAAGTTCTTTCTCAACGAACAAAGATCAAGCTCCACAAGTCACTCATCATCTCCGTTCTGCTATAAGCCGCAGAGGCACGGACGATGGCAACATCTGATAAGTCGATGTTAAGAGTTTTTGAGAGAAAAGTTCTATGGAAGATTTGTGATCCTTTGTGCATTTGCAACGGCGAATATCGCATTCGATGGAACGATGAGCGATTTATACGAGACATTGACATAATTCAGCGCATTAAGAGAGAGATAGTACGCTGCATAGGTCATGTCGTTTGTATGGATGAAAATACTTCAGCTCTAAAATAATGGAACGCAGTATCCGCGGGGAGTAGCGGAGGAAGAGGAATACCCTCACTTCGTTGGAGAGATCAGATGGAGAAGATGGAGAAGGACCTGGCGCACTTGGTATCTCGAATTGGCGTCAAATTGCGAAAAGAAGAAAGGACTGGCGCCCTATTGTTAACTCGGTTATAGCTGCGTAAGCGGTGTCTACGCCAATAAAGAAGAAGAAGACTTTAATTCATTTCATTAAGTTTCATCAATAAACTTAGAATTAATTACTTGTGCCGATGGACGGGCAGATAGTCTTCCGGAATTCAATTCGTCTCGTCTCGTCTCAACTGAACTCAAGTATATACCTATATATATGTATATGTATATAATTCTATATATATTCCAATTATGTAGTTTTGGGTATTGCAAGCAACCGTTTGGGGGAAAAAAACTTTTAAACTTGGCTGCAACATGTTGCGAGTGTATATATAGTATACCTTATGAGTAAATACAGCAATATTTATTTATTTAATTAATTTTCAAATATAGTGAAAAGATATGAGAAACAAACCGAGACCTTATCTATGAGGGGCGTTATCAAATGCATACAGAAGTAATTTGAAGCAAATAAAATACGATATTCGTTGTGAGTAATGCTGGCACTTGTGTACACACATTCATATATTATATATACATATGTATATATAAGTACGTGGATACATAACACTTACAAACATACGAGTATCAAGTGATTGTAATGCACCAGCAAACGTTTAATGAATGTCCGAGATAAAAAGCAATTTGTGTGAGTTGATAAAGTCCGAAATTTCGGTATTCTTAACACCTTTGTGGGTGTCACTTGAAACTCCTAAGTGGCGAACAAATTTGACCGAGTGAAGCAGTAACCATGAAATGTCAACAAACACAAGCTAAAGAGAAAAACTAACACTGAAACTCTTTGAAGCGAGCGTTGACATTGACGAATCTGACAAGTTGACAAGTCGACTCAACCAAAGGAAAGTTAAACGTATTTCACTAAACATTTGTATAAACATACAACATATGTAAAAACATACAAGTACCAGGTAAAAAGAACCAAACTCGAAACTAAAGAATAGACGAATTTGGAACTGAAATTAATCTGAGTTGTTTTCTTTTCATTGCAAATGGTTTACAGAAAAGCGATACACGAAGCTCCCAACATCCGAAAATTGTATGCATTTACAGATTACTGATCTGGATAATAGGGTGTAGTATTTTATTACCTGAAGAACAGTGTAATGACCCTGTATGCATGCGCAAGCGTATATTTATAGGAGCTTATGTGAGAATGACATTTGAAACCAAGCGGGTTAACAGCACTATTAAGAGCATTATCATTAACAACAACAGTAATCACAGGCAAACACAATAGCTGACATAATCGCATCAAAATGTCACGTTCGTGGTCCGCGCAACTACAAAGGCCACTTAGCTGTAATAATGCGCGATCGTGAGTTGTCAACTTTCTTTATATTCTAAAACTAACACGTTTAGCTGCATACATACGTAGTTCTTTTGTAACCGCACTGCAGTAGAAAAGGGCACACAGTCAGGCGCAAAGCACTAGAGCGACAATATAAAATTGATAATTATCTTCAAATTGGTGAAACTCTACGAAGTTAGGAGAACTGTCACTCACATTTTTGCCACCAACGCGGCGTTATATTGTTTCTAATACGCAAGAAACACTTTTTTTTCAATTCTTGCCACTTATAAGACCAGACTCACAAAAACCAAAACTCATTTTTTTTTTTCGTATCGTAGTATAAATCTTTATTATCGCCAAAAGTAGACCGATAGGGTCAGCAGACGACGCCATATTTTCCCTGCTCTTTTGACATTTCTCTTCAGTAAATTTCTCTCTCTCAGCCATTTCATCAAGGAAAGTTGTGCGTCCCAACAACGAGTCGAAATTATTAAAATTTACTACCGAAATTCGGAGTCAGTGGCCGCAACTTTAAGAGCGCTAATTTATGATCGTCATAATCGTCCTGTCAGATCAACAATTGACCGTATAGTGGAAAAATTTTAATCCACAGGAACAGTACAAAATGTTCCCATGCCAGTGAGATAAAAAAGTACCCGTAGTGTCGTGAATATTGTTGCCGCTAGCGCATCAATTGAGGAAGTCCCAAATCAGTCTCTCACACGTCGTTCTCAAGCGTTGGGCATCTCTGTGACGTCGTTGTGGCGAATTTTGCGAAAAGATCTTGGCTACAGCCTTACAAGAACAAATTGACGCAAGAACTGAAGCCGCTTGACCATCAAAATCGTCATATTTGGCTAAGCAATAACTTGAAAATGATTCGGAATTTCATCACGAAATCATCTTCAGCGCTGAGCTTCAATTTTGGCTGAATGTCTTCGTCAATAGGAAAAATATGTGTTATTGGTCAGGCAGCAATCCACACGTACTCCATGAGTCACCATGACATCTCGAAAAAATTACTTTTTGGTGCGGTTTAAGGGCCAGTGACGTCGTTGGGCCGTACTTCTCCCGTGATGATCAAGACCGGAACCTTACTGTGAATGGCAATCGCTACCGCTCAATGATAATCGAATATTTTTGACCAGAATTGAATGATATGGACTTGGACAATATGCGGTTCCAACAGTACGCCACAAGCCACATGACATGACATCGATAGATACGGGGTCTTTCATCGCTAAGTTCCAAAAACTAATTTCTTTCAAAATGTGCTAGCAGCAAAACGTTAACAATTCATGTAATTTAATGGTCCAGAACTTGACTCAGAAACCAACTCTCACCTAGCGCTCATCAAGATCAGGGAATACGCCCTCCTATCAGTGACATGCACACTCAAAATCTGGTAATTCCCATACATCACTCCCGATAAAATAAGTATACGATGAAACGAAATGAGCTAATGGAAAATATCCGCAAAGCAAACTCAACAAGTCCGAGTTTGTAGGACGCTTAAAAACTGTAGACACTACAACCGAACTTCTAATTATACTGAAACGGTAGTTTGGTCGTTTAGCCATTAGCGATATCGTGGATGAACCCTCGCCAAGGTACAGATGATAAGTGCGCGTGTACCGCGTGAACTCATGGCTGCATTCAATTGAATTTCTTCGCCACCCACCACTGACTGCACTGCGTTGTCCCCCAGTCGACTCTAATCACAATATTTGCTGACGATAATCAAGACCTGAAGAAAACGTAGAAGTTATGACCGACGAGGTCACGGGGCAAACAAAACCACACAACCGCCTGATAGGAAGCGGGCTGATGAGCAAATTCGAAACGACGAGGCGCTATTCGGCTCTTTCAGCGCTTATTGCAACACGTCAAAGTCGGGGGAGCATCTTGATGGCAATTTGTCATGACAATTGAAAGTTATATTTTGCTGCTACATGCTGCTGGCAAATATTTGCACATAAACTTTTAAGTGGGAACTCATTGTGGTAGGTGTTGCAGCATTACACCTTAAAACTTAAGTTGAATACTACTACGATTGCATTTGTGCAGCCACTGCAGCCACCAGCGTTTGGCACAGCAACACGTGCTTTAATCACATTTTGCTGCAAAAACAAAAAGGCGAGTAAATATAGATACTCGTAGACAGTAGGTTGGTGGCAACCTAGGTAAAGCCAAGCCTTCACTGAGTGCTGGCAGTGACGGCTGCAGCAAGTGCGCCACCGCATACAGCCACGATTGCCGTTATTCGAACGCAAGTGCACACACTTCTGGGCGTCACGCCGTGCATGCATCAGCCCAAGGCTGTTGCAGTTGCCGCTGTGACTGCTCCCAGCAACACACCTACATCCTAAACCACTAAAATCGACACAAATTAGCGACGACGGTAAAGCGAAGCACGAAGTGGATGGCGTGGCTCGGTTCGGTGGAGTAGCGCGGAAAGATGCCATTCATTTGTGACCCTCGATGTTGAAGCCAAAAATTATTTGTGAATGGCATATGGTTGTAAGTTTTCTGAATGTACTAGTTCAAACTGCAAGAAACATTGTTCTAAAACCCGGATCTCTTTCGCCATACACGAAGCAAAGATTATTAAACGAAATCTCCATACTCGACACACTGTGCAAACATGTGTACAATGTGAACTGTGTACTAAGCTGTCAATTTGAATTTGTGATGATGATTTTCTGAGTTGCAGACATAACGACACAAAACACAGCGCTTGTTGCCACACGATGGCGCCAACGCCAAAGCGGCAACGTGTGGCAGCAATGTACATGAACTAACGTACTCAACAACAGTAATATGTACCACTCAAGGTGTTGCAATACGAAAGAAACGGCAATCGCTCAAAAATATCAAAGTTTCGTGTTTTGCTCATTGCGCAAATTGTTATGCCTGAATTGGCGCCGCAAATCACGGTTAGGCATGCACCGTTGCCTCAACACCGCATCAGATCGAGCAATAGTCGAATGTTGCTGCAAGCGTACGCTGAATATTTGTTTCGAAAGTGTGCGCTTGCGAGTTTACTGCCATATTTCGACCGATCTTGCTCAAGGAAAGACTGCGTCGAAGCCAGTGAAATCCTCAAATTAAAAAGAAGTTATGCTCAAGCGGCTCTTTTATCACATAATTTTACCTTTTTTAGGAGAACAATGGCAAATTTGCCAATATTCGTACCAAGTGATTCCCCCTGAAACAAGCAATTCTCACATTTGTCGAGCCATCACTACCGAATTCACTACAATTTAACATTTGTAAAACCACTGCTCTGAAGACAGGGAGCTTGGAGGCCGCTTTATGAAGTCAACAATTCAACACTTAAACATTAAGCAGTTATGACTTTATTATTAAAACATATAGGCGAGTTACCGCGATGTCGAATTGTATGCTGTATGACACTCTGTGCTCAGAGCGTTTCTACATATGTATAAAATAATAAAATTTTTCCGAATTAAAGGATTTTCGTTGGTTTTCAAGCATAAATCGGCCGATACTGCTGCGTTTCACGTTCGATATTCGTTCATGAATCGTCGCTGGCCTGCTGGCATAGACCATAGACTTGACGTAGCCTCACAGGAAATAATCTTACGGGTCAAAACGACCAAGGCGGCCAATTGAGTGGGCCATTTCGTGAGATAATACGTTCACCAAACTCAGCTTTCAATAAATCTATTGTAACATTCGCTGTGTGGCTTGTGATGCCGTCCTGTTGGAACCACATATTGTCCAAGTCCATATCATCCAAATCGGGCCAAAACTGTTCGTATATCATTGACGGTAGCGATCCCCATTCACAGTAACGCGCTGGTCTTGATCATCACGAAAGAAGTGTGACTCAATGACGCCGCAAGTCCATAAACCGCACCAAACCGTAATTTTTTCGGGATGCAATGGTGACTGATGGAGTACGTGTGGATTGCTGCCTGACTAATAACACATATTTTGCTTATTGACAAAGCCATTCAGCCAGAAATGAGCCTCATCGTTGAACCTGATTTTTGATGAAAATCCGGATCATTTTTAAGTCGTTGCTCAGCCCAATTCATGAACATACGAAGATTCTGGTGGTCAAGCGGCTTCAGTTCTTGCGTCAATGTGATCTTGTAAGGATGTAGGCCAAAATCTTTTCGTAAAATTTCTCACAACCACGTCACAGAGATGCCCAACGCTTGAGAACGACGTGTGAGAGTCTGATTTCTTGATCTGACAGGACGATTGTGACGACCATAAATTGGACGTAGCGCTCTTAAAGTTGAGACCAGTGACTCCGAACTTCGATAATAAATTTCAATAGTTTTAACTAGTTGTTGGATCGTACATATATCTTTCTATGATGAAATGACAAACCTTACTAAAGAAAAAAGTAAAAAGAGCGGGAAAAAATATGTCGTCGAAAATTTAACATCGTTGAACGATTTTTTGTGACACTACTTTGATGACAACTTATGTTGCACTCACGGCGGTGAAATAATGCTTTCCTCATATTTCAAACAACTGAACGCACAGAAGTCACAAACGATGCCGTTGCAATAAATCTTAAACACCAACAATTTGTGGTGAACACAATGCTGGAGAAAACTTTAAAGGACAACAGACAACAGACAAATGACTTTTGTGAATGACAGTGCAACATGAGTTGCAACAAACAAAGAGATTTTAATTATACAATACATGGAAAATATGAAAAATGGCGACATCGTGCCCAGGAAATGAAATTTTTGACCCTGACCACCATTTGCGCGGGCACAGCCAGCAAGAGTTGCCGCATCACAAATACGTCCGAAGTGTGTGCGCATACTGCTTAGCATAGAAATACATATGTACATACAGTATTTGGTCATTGGCTTAATGTTGAATACACACTCTTACATTCGTGGTATTGAATTTTACAAAATTTTCTTTTCAATAAATACGTAAACGACGAACACTTGCCTCTGAAAAACGACGACGTACGTGTCATGTTGCATGCATTAATATCGCCTTGAATGCGCCGCTGGATTTTTTATGAAATTTTAAGATGAATGAATGCATGGACACCTTTGACTTAATTTGCCATTTTTTCCTCGCAGCAGCGCCGTAGAAAAACAAGTCTGGGCTCCTTGCAGGTTGCAACAAATTGTAAAAGGGAAAATATGGATTGCAGGTGGATGGAAGTGACAACAATTTCGCTTAAATTATATGTTTAACGTTCGTTTGGAGGATAACTGCTTCATTGAAGTAATGAAACTGCTAGAACCTCCCAGCATTTATTGAAAAAGGTTCATCAAACATTTTCTTAAGGGATTTCAATAAAAATTATAATGTAGCCTTTTGTTTTTAAGTGAGTTGCAAAGTAATGCTCAAGTTATAGCAGACAAAACGAATTCTGTGGATTTTTGGGCGGAATATCACTGCATACATAAATACTAATAGACGAGTACATAATCAGGAAGCTGGTGGACTATCAGAAAGACAATACGACTTTAGAAAATAGAGGTCCTCCATCGATGCACTGAAATAAGGTAAACAACTCGATGACCTCCAAAATAAATGTAATGAATGCATAAATGGTCTGCGGCAATGGTTTTCTTCCATGAGTTTGGAACTGGCTGAACACAAAGTAGAAATATTGCTCATAAGCACCAGGAAAATTGATGGAAATATAACTCTCACTACAGGAGAGTGTGCGATTACTTCACAGCCACAGTTGAAGTATTTAGGGTTTATATAAGACTCCAGACTGAAATTCAAGGAGCTCCAATTACAAAAATCAAAAAACAAAAAAAAAGAGGAGAGAAAGATCATAATTCTATGGCAGCAACGGTGGCAAACGTCAAGCAAAGGACGGTGGACCCACAGACTTATATATTAAGTTGTCAAATAACTCCCTTCCGCCTTTTTGCTCTTTATTCAATGCTTTATAAAAAGTGTTACAGTGATCGGATTTAGTTCAAATATGCGCTGTTTCGTTCGTTAATCTGTTCCCATCTAGACGGCAACTTCAGAATACTCCCTCGCAGAAGCCCCCTCTTTATTTGCGAAGAACTGGGACTGCCACTTTTCACAACCCTCTTTTGAGTTCAACTTTACACCAACAAGGGCGTTCGCCATGGACAGGAACAGGTGGTAATCACTTGGCGCTATATCCGGGCTATATGGTGGATGCGATAAAACCTCTCATCAGAGCTCCAGTAGCTTCTAACAAGTCATCAACGAAGTATGTGGTCTGGCGTTGTCCTGGTGGAACATTACACCCTTCCAATTCTGGACGCTTCTGGTCGATCGCCTGCATCAAGCGGTCCAGTTGTTCACAGTAGATGGTAGAATTAATCGTCTGGCCATATGGGAACAGCTCATAGTGGATGATTCCCTTTCAACCCCACCAAACACACAGCAAAACCTTCCTGGCCGTCAATCCCGGAATAACCACTGTTTAGGATGATTCACCGGCCTTCGACCACGACCGTTTTCGCTTGATATTGTCGTATTGATCCATTTTTCGTCGCCAGTCAACATCCACTTCAAAAATGGGTCGAGCTCGTTATGTTTCAGCAGCATATCGCAGGCGTTGATTTGGTCCAGAAGTTTTTTTTTTTTGGGTCAAATCATCAAGCGTTTTTGTGTATCCAGCCTTCTGCAGATGGTTTAAAATGGTTTGGAGACTAACTTCCATCTTTTGGGCGATGTCACGAGATGCCACATGCCGGTCTAACACGATGTTTTAAATGATTTGATCGGTATTCGTCGTCACAGGTCTTCCGCCGGGTGGCTTATCCATGGTGTCGTTTTCACCCGCTCTGAATCGTCGAAACCATTCGTCCGCAGTTCGAAGTGATAGAGTACCATCCCCCAAAGCAACATTAATCTCACGGAACGTTTCTCTAGCGGATTTGCGAATTTCGGCATTAGTGAACTCCATGTTTACACGTCTATAACTGTTGAATGCTATATCCAAACTAATTAGGCATAGCGTCGCTTTGTAGGTTATGTCAAGACCTTTCAAAGATGTATAGTATTGCCAGATACGAGCTCTGTAGCGCTTTATACATAGCCGTGAAATACAAAAGACAAAAAGGCGGAAGGGAGATATTTGACAACCTAATATATCATCCATACGTGGATATCTAGACAACATGGGGACCTAGATTTTCACCTGACACAAATATTAAGCGGGCATGGCTGCTTTAGACGCTACGAGTAACTATACAAATTTCAAAATGACGTCTGTGCGTATTGTGCGTTGTGTACGGAGTGCAAGAATACTCTCACTCTATACTCTTGTCATTGTTCTCGGTTTCTAAACATAAGGGAAAAGTTAGAAACTGCAATAGGTGGTAGTTTAACAGTGGAAAATTTTACTGCATTAATGGGCCACTCCTCTGATAAGTGGAAAGTTGTTCGCGAAGCGGCAACTTCCATCACGACTAAAATAAGACAGTTACAGCAGAATAGGCGTCAGTCCGTCGACGTAAATAGAAGAGACGTAAAATGTCTAATCACTCCCACGAAGTAATACCTCCGTGGGTTCCGAGGGAGACTTTTCCGCACTCCGGTTTTCGATGCTTACCCTTACTATAAAAAAAGGTATGTTTAACGTACCAAAGAGCTTCACAAACTTTTCATAGTTATAAAGGTCTGTAATTCTTCATAAGTTTCGAAGAGAATCAGTCAAGTCGTTTCCTAGTTTTCCGCAACCTGCAAGTCCCGTGTAAAAGTAATTGTGCCGTTTTCATTCTCATTCTATTCCATGCCAATTATTTTCGTTGTTTTCCATGTTTAGCTCACCCACGCCGGAATGAAGCCGGCTGCACTGCAATGCTTTCTCCGTGCTTGGCGTAGTGCGAACCGCACCTCAAATCGTTTAAATGTATAATTCAAGAGCGTCTTTGTGATGGCGCAATGCTGTGCGGCACTCAAATGCTTAAGCTATGGAATTAGTGCTTCACATCTGTGTTGAAGAGTGGCTTAGAGAACGGAGCTTGCATCAGCGTTCAGCGTACGTGCGTGTGTTCGCATCGCACTGAGATTTTTATGTCGATGAATTGATCGCAGAAGAGACAATAGATTCACTGTGATAAACGCAATGCGATT
Organism: Bactrocera zonata; assembly: GCA_037783105.1. Classification (NCBI taxonomy): domain Eukaryota; kingdom Metazoa; phylum Arthropoda; class Insecta; order Diptera; family Tephritidae; genus Bactrocera; species Bactrocera zonata. Next base: position 13,608 of record JBAWJQ010000473.1, read on the forward strand.
GCAAAACAGTATAATTTGTTTGCGGTTATTATAAATTGGGAAAAGTTGAAATCAGTGAAGACTGTGGAGTTTAATAGAGGCCGCGGCTCTATCTGTGCAGCATTTCAACTGGGCGTCGTCGTCAAAGAATTAATATTTTTATTGTGAACATTAGAAAGTTGGGTTGTTCATTATGGAACGTCAAACGCCCACTACCATTTCCACCTCCACCACAGCAGTCATGTGGTATCGACCAAGCGGGAAAATTATTTGTTGCAACAATAGAGTGTTGCACAGCACCTCCGCCGAGAAAGATGTTACGACTCATCACCGTAATCAAAACGGCAAGTTTCTATTTGCTTTCGCCGCACTTCTCCGGTTGTTGGTGTGCACACCACACAAAGAGAAGTTTTGGAAAGCGTTGCTTGGCAACTTAGTAATTTAAACGAAATACCGCCCACCTATTCAACAAACGCTGTGGGTCAAAGTTAACAATAAATTGCAGGATGGGCACGCCGCCTTTGATTTTATCACTTTATTTGACTGAAATTCATTAAAATTACTTTTGAACTTACTTAAAGTGCGAAATACGTAGTACTCCAAATAATTACTGCATTCTAATAATATAAAACATTTAAAAATTACCGCAATCGAATTGTAGCAACAATGACACCTCGCATGAGGTAAGCAAAAATTAAAGTTAATTTTTAAGGGGTAACCCAAGTAGAGGTATTTTTTTCAAAAGTTTTTTTTTTTTTTTTTGACAGATCACGTGCAACTCGGACTAACGTATGGAATGACTTGACGCATTTTACGTCGAGATCTTAAATTGAAAGGCGTACAAAATACAGCTTGTGCAAGAGCTGAAGCCGCTCGACCCTCCCAAGCAACATTGCTTCGTTCTATGGGCATTCGAAAAGTTCCAAGAAGATCCGAACCCAATTTTGTTCAGCGGCGAGGCCCATTTCTGGCTCAATGGGTATGTAAAAGAAGCAAAATTGCTGCATTTAGGACGAAGAGCAACCTGAAGAGATTCCAGAGCTGCCATTTTATCCAGAAAAAATAACGGTTTGGGAGAAGGTGAAAACATCGGTACATATTTCTTCAAAAATGATGTCGGTGCGAACGGAACCGTCAATAACGACCGTTACAGCGCAATAATAACCGACTATTTGATGCCTGAAATTGAAGCTCATGAACTCGGCGAGATTTGGTTTCAACAAATCGGTGCCATTTCGCACACATCGCATCAATCAATGGATTTAATGAGAGAACACTTCAGTAAGCAGATAATTTTACATTTTGGGCCGGTCGATTGGCCACCAAGATCGTATGCGTTAGACTTTTTCCTGTGGGAATATGTAAGGTCCAAAGTCTATGCGGACAATTCCGCTGCGATTCCGTGTCATTAGCCCGTTACCAGCCGAAATGCTCGAGCGAGATCATCGGACTCAAGGGATGGACCATCTGAGACGTAGCCGTGGACAACATTTGAAAAAGATAATCTTCAAAACATATATGCCAAGGAAAGTTCCTTCGAATGCAAATAAACATTCTCCATCCGTTTTTTTTTTTAACTAGGGAACCTCGTAATGGATCACCTTTTATTTATGTCAATATGGAAGAAGCACATAAGTACTTCTATGGCGTTCCATCACATCTGGTGCCAAAATAGTGCACATGGTAGCACAAAATAATAAACGAGGAAGACCGCCCAACTACCACAGCGCCCATGTCTCCATGTCTCACATCCTGATTGCTTACGCAATTGCCCATGTTCAACTAGCCGTCGCTCAGCAAACTATCGCCTCAGCCCGACCGTCGACCGAGAGCGCTGCAATTAGTTGTGAATTCCAATTATTTGATTTTTTTACTGATCGTAGTTGTGTCTATTGTTTGCCGCAACATGTAATTACGAAACACATAACTATACAACCGTGCAGTGGAAAATTCAGTTGTCTGCGCTTTCCAAAAAACTTCAAACGCGAACACCGATAATAATCATAACTGCCGCGCAGCCGTCACACATTAATGTCCAACGGCACACTCCGCTCTTGATCCGCTCGTAACGATACATTAAGGATGTGTTTTATATATTTTTACTTGCACACTTTTTCGAATGTAGTGCTGAAGCCAGTATTGTGGTATATTTTGAACAGTGGAATAAGGAGGTTTTCGGACTTCACTAGAGGGACTGACTGTAGGACCTGTCAATCTATGGCAACCTTCTGAATGTGTTTCTGACAAAAACATAGTAGTGACTCATAATATCTATCGAACGTTTCTAAAACACGTTTTTTAAAACAGTTTCGGGACCCTATGTGGAATAACCCGTTTGCACACGTGCATGTACATACGTTTCCGCCAGTTTTTACATGCCTATTCGAGGTACAGATAGGTATGTATGCATCTCATAAGCGCGTGTGCGGCATGCAAAACCAAATCCAGCTCGACTCGAGCCAAATTTCATTTTTAGCAGTCATTGACTTCCTCAAGTGGACACGGGTTGGCGCGCAACACAATTTCCCATTTCAAAGCAAGCAAAAGTACGAAACCATTGTAATTGCGCTGAATCAAGATTTCGAAATTGCATGGTGGGAAACTGGTCAATGCTACACATGACGCACGATTATGTTGCATCATCGCAACTTCACGTCTCAAATCGCCAAAAACCAAAAAAAGGCACGTTGTAATGAAATTAGGAACGAATCGATGTCTCTATTGCAAAAAATTACATGGACTTGGACTGCTGGTGTTGCGCGTAAAGCCTAGCCAGCCAGTCAGCCAGCTGGTCAGCAGCGCGCGCGCGTGGATGTCGTGTTGTGGCGATCAATTGCACCGACATGTGCATGGCTTATTCAACAGACCACTCAATTTCTACAAAGTCAACGTATGAAGGAGGAACAACGCCACATTCGGTTTCTTTTGTCGTGGCTTCAAACGACGGAGTGCGCGCCAAGGTAATTCGAATCGAACACTAGACACGTTTAAACGGATTTGTTTTACCAACACTGCAATGCCAAGCACGCAGCAGACTTACGGCCGGACTCACTATTTGCAAAAATAACGGACACACACAGCCAGTCATACACTTGCCACAGCGGCCGCGCTAGCATTGAGTCTTTCCGCTCCGCTGCTCGGTCTGTACTTTTTGAGCTCAGCTATGCGCTTACACTTCATTTAGCATGGCAACTAACGCCGAACGGCGGGTTGACCACTATACATGTATAGAGGCACATACATATAATATTAAGGAGATTATGGACATAAAGTGACAATATGACGAACGACATGGCGAAGATAAATGTGAGTCCGCGGCTATGGTGGCGAAGGTCTAAGAGAAGCGCTCTTTGGGGAATCGTTTAGAATTTATCGATTTGAACTCTGCAAATCCTAATAATTAGTGAAAGCGTTATGCTTTCCTTTGGCATTCGCCGCGCTGCACAGAGGTGCTACAGAGCGGTTGACCCTTTGCCCCACAAACGTCAACAGCAATGGCGACGACAGAGATGTAAATAACATGGATTGATACTTGTATTTATTGTTTTGTGGCACATTGATGTGGCAACTCCACTGCTACTTGCTTTGATGTGCATTTCTTCGGACATAGCTGTGCACTTCATGCGAGTGCTTCTTCCCGACTTAGCACGGCGGCGGCGACTTGAGTTTGATACCGAAGCGACAAGGCAGCAAATGCTTGTCAAGATGTTTGCATGTTGGACAACATGAAGCCGAAAGTAAAAGCGAAACATCTACAGCGTTTTGATGAAGAATTTGCGTGCTTGTAGATTTCTACTAAATTACACTAACCGATAATTGCTTTTAAGCATATCGTATAATTTTCGCCTTTGCCAAAAAGGAAAAATCCATTGACAAGGTGACAAACTCACATTACTTATCTTTATATCCAGGTATGCAACATAAGCAGGTCTCAGGGAAATAAGCATTGAGCGGTAGCTTCGCAAAAACCAAGAATCGACCGGCTGTCGATCTGTTCTGGTGACATTTGTACTACCACCAATAGGGGTGTCCGTTGTGGGCTGAAAAGTTCAAAATGCTTTGCAAATAACAATGAGCCAAAGTAGCATGTTAAGGCCAGGAATATCATGAGAAATATGAAAACAGCGACACAATGTATTGCATTCGTAGAGTTTCCGATAGTTAAACAGTTAAACAAACACAAATTATCGGATGCCAACGTAAGTCGTGAGATGCCAGCCGCATGTTCGAATCGTTTTTTTAATTGTCATGGAATCGCATTAATCCGTGATTTCTGCAAATCACTCGTGTTGGGAAAACTCAGCGATTGTAATTGCTTTTATCGAAGTCAAGGAGCGCAGCAGAAGGGGGTAAGTCTATAAAAACAGCTTTTTTGCGAAAACAATGATTAATGCCACACCTGTTATGGCATAGATGACCCCGATTGACCCCTCATCGCAAATAAATTAGCAAAATGTACTTTACATGTGTACTATACCGTATGCATATTAAGAAATCTACTTAAACCCATTTGAAATTTCCACAGTGAAACCAACTCAACACTCCCAATGAAATTAACTTCTAAATCACTTTACCATTTGGTTTTAACAACCGATGACGTAAGATCTCTCAACGTGGTCGCACAAGCCTTAAAGACGATTCATGTGAAGGAAGTCCAAAAAGCGCATCAACACCAGAAATCATATCCAGAATACAGGATATGGTTTTGTAAGACCGTCAATTGACTGAGAGAGATTTAGTAGAGGCTCTACACATTTCATTAGGCATTATGAACCATATTTTAAATGAAATTTTGCGTTTTAGAAAGCTGTGTGCGCAATAGGTGCCGCATTCGCTAACAATGAAATAAAAACACATTCGAATGCCGCTTTCGCAGCAATATTTGGAGCGTTTTAAAAAGGATAAAGTGGATTTTGTGCGTCGATTCATCACTATGGATGAGACTTGGGTCTATCAGCATGATCTTGAATCAAAACGAGTGGCTAAAGAGTAGTGTGAACGTAATTGTTCGGCTTCGAAACGAGTTCGTGTCCAGAAATCAGCCAAGAAGGCAATGGAATCAGTTTTTTGGGATGCGAGAGGAATTCTGTTTGTGTATTACTAGCAAACTGGTAAAACAATTAATTCGGAATATTATTGCAACCTTTTAGACCAGTTGAAGGAAAAAATTCCTTCAGAAGAAAAAAATCGTTTTTTATCGGGACAATGCACCGTGTCACAAGAGCATTTTGACAATGGCTAAAATCCATGAATTAAAGTTCGAATTATTGTAATTTTTTTTTTCAACTATTCGCAATTTGGTCAATGTTATCTTATAACAAATACTAATAAAATACAGCAAAAAATACCAGCTACCTGCATGGCTAGTGGGAATTGAGTTGGAAGTAGTTGGAAAGATATAACTACTTAACATGTACGTACGTTAGTGTGTCTGAGTTAAGGTATGCAACACGTTGGAAAACCCAAACATTGGCTCCAATAGTAGTTGCCTTAATAAAAAACAAAGTTTTTCTGCAATTTATCGTTTAAGTTGTCGGTTTTTATATCGTTTGCAGATTGTTTACAGATCGTTCGTCATCGGCTTCGACACAGCAATAAAAGTTGTATGTATCCTTTCGCTTTGTGGTATAATCAAAGAAATATAAAAATTACAACAAGTGAAAAGAAACCAGAAGATACAGCTGACGGCCACTGAGTAAGAGCGACGTCGTTAATGTCACTAGCTCGATCAACGATGCCTAAAAGAACACAGTAATGCCTACTCCCTAGTTAATATGCAAAAATATGGTTGTGGTTTATAAAGCTCCGCTCATACACGCACAAACATACATATATCGTTTACATACTCGTATTTAAGTTCATTCCTGTGGGAATGTTTGCACAGTGTCTCAGTTTATATTTTCTACTATGTACTTCTTTTTTAAAATTTTTATTGTTTAAAGGGCAGGTAAGCATATTTCAAATAATATGAATAAAGATGAACAATGATTTCATTTCTTTCTAAAACTATTGAATCTGAATATGAATCATACAAAATCTATACGTTCCAAATTAATTTAGTAAGCAGACGAACGGTTTACAGTGCAACAAGTTAAAAAAAAATCCAACTCTCAATCTAATACAACAACAGTTTTCAAAAGATTCAGGATTATCTTGGAAAATAACAATTCCAAAAAAAGGATCTACTACTATTAGCTGCTTGTCAGTCAATTAGAGAAAATGAAAAAACAAAACACAAAATATAAATACAAAAATACAGCTTAGCTTAGTTTGCTGATAAATGCCAATTCAATAATCTTCTAGATGAAAAGTTCAGTGAAAAAGCGTGATTAATGAAAGATCTGCGGTTAATACCGGAAATGTAACCAAAGTCATTTCAACTCGATAACCAATTTCTGCAATCAGCTGACTGTTTATTTTAATAATTCATTGTTTGGATATTACTATAAGTATATTATATATTCGTCATACTGAATCAAAAAATATGTACCATTTACGCCCTAAAATTAAATGTTGATAATGTGTATTTTATCTTTGTCCGAACCCTTCATTTAGTCACTGTAGGTATGTATGTACTATATACATATAGTATGTATACATTGTATATGTTTTTTAAGCTCTTTTGCGGTTAAGAGAAAGCATAAAATATGAAGGTTGTAGCACTACCGAAGCCAAACAAACCATCTTATCTCATCTCACATGGCGTGTGCTTGATACAAGACAATTTAATTTTGATGTGCTGAAATTCATATCCATTCCTTTTCGAATGAGATGTATATGTCATATATCCGACATTTCAAATCAAAATCATCAGATACTACTGTCCATTCCAGTCATTCCTATTATTTTGATATTGTGGACCTTGCGAACCTTGCGAACCCCTTTACCAAATATCCACTTGGAGTTACTTCCGAAAATTTATTAAATGAATTAAGGCTTTCAAACGATATTGAAACAGCCATTCATGGAGCTGACTCAAGAAAACAAAACTATTTAATCTTAATAATATTGACGTAGATGCCGCAAACTGAACTCAATTATGAACGGCGAAATGGGTTAATTGTTTCCAAAAGCTGATATTTGGACGATAACTTCCATGCATGGGTGGGTTTTAGATTATATGCTCTGGTAGTCATGGGCTTTTATTATTCAAAAACTGCTGTCATTCTCCTATTATAGATATTCGTATTTAAAAAACACAATTCATAAATTCCTTACATCATACAAATAGAAAAAATATTGTGTTGCTCTCGACTGAATTTATTAATGGGCTGAATAAGACAAGACCAAGAGCGACACAATGTTTTTTTCCGAAATTGTACGATGTAAGGAATAACTGACACATATTCAATATTTCATCCAAGACTAGATGAAAGCCAAACAAGTAAAATAAAAAGGTTTGGACAGATCGCTATCGAGTGGTGGAAGTAATAAAACGCTGTGGCTAGACTACTTATTTGACTAGCCTTAGAGTCAATGCCCTCTCCACAAACTCACAAAGAGAAAATTAGTATAGCACATACATGAATAATCTAAAAACTATGAAAATAATAAGTAAACTTCGTCAACGGACGCTCGAGATATAAGTACAAGTATTTACACTAGAGTGGGTTGATTTGCAGGGAACCAAAAAAATGAAATATTCTATGGATTATTCTGAGCAACTTTGCTCAAGAGAATATGGGTCTAAGACCAGTTTCGAACCTGCAGACTTTAAGTCAAGTTTAATTTTCGGGATTATAAAAATGTCTTCGTCATATACATACGTACGTATGACATATGCATACATATCTCTCATACACAAAAAAAAAAACTTAAAAAAGTTTTAAGTGTATTTTCATAAATATTTTTAAAGTTGATATCGTTTCGAAAAATATTTTCCATTTTATGAATTATAAATTTCAACTTAAAACTCGAAAATACAATCAAACAGGCGTTTGTATGGGAGAAATATGTTAAAGTTGCCCGATTTTCTTTATTTTCACTGGCATTCTTAAGCATGTATCAGAGAAAAACTGTCAAAGAAATTTTTATAATCCCAAAAAATTAAACTTCACTGGCTCGAAACCCGTTTTAGACTTATATTCCAATAGGCAAAGTTGTTCAGAATGAACCGTAGAACATTTCCCGCATATGTGATTTTATAGAAAACAAAACGACCCGCTCTAATACAGACAAACATATGTACTAGATAGGTTAGCAGACAGGTAGAGAGCGAACGCAATTAAAATAATTGTGGCAATTGCGTAAAGTGACATCGGGTTCACCGTACGGCGACCGTCCATAAAGAGGACAAAGCACATTGGGTCAAATGAGAAACAAGTCATATACCCATACGTACATACGTACAAATGCACTAATAGTATATGAAAACATATACGATACCGTTAGCTAATGCCAACTGCGGGCACATAACTTCTTTCGTAGTTGGAATGAATACATATTTTTACACGATTGTTCCGCGATTAGTCGTGGCTGAAATGATATTAGATTACGCACGTTGCGGTACCGTTAATCAATTTACAGCGATTTTGAAACTACCAACTGTCTCGCTGGTGTCAAAGCAACAATGTTTATCCAAGGCGTTCGGATTGAACTGATTTTTCTTATAGATTTGACAGCTGTCATTTCATGTTCAGGAAACTAGCCAATACTCCTTTCGATAAAGTTTACCAGAACAACTGACAGATAATTGCTAACCATTTTCAACATGTTGCCGATAAAGTTCTGGTTAAGCGCTCCACCACATATTCAGAAAAGGACCCTTGATGTGAAGCAAATATCATATAATATACTAATATTTTGGGTTGTCGAGTTATGTGTATGTTTATATTTAATCACCTAAAAATAGTTACACAATAATGTACACATATACACACATACATACATGTACCTACTATCAACCACTTGCCACAGTCTTGTAACTATACGAATTGCATGATACCAAAGTGAATTTCACATTTCCACTTACGGAAGTTGGGTTACTATTACATAAGAAACATTAAAATCACACGGACCGTTGTGGTCGTTCATATACACACACACCCGCACTCCAAACACCTGTACACTTTATGTAACACACAAATTACCACATCGCCATAATTACGCGTATATTCAGCGTATTATAATTATTTTTATTCACATTGTGGCGTATTCATCAATCATTTTTTGTGCTCTACCTAAATGCCATTCCATTAGCTCTTTTAGACAAACCATAAATTAGGGCGCTTAGTCGCAACCTATGTCAGCAAATAGTACACCAGTAACTAGGATATATAGAACCTGTCCAGCAGGAGTCGTAATAGAAAAGCCGGCATGGGAGTGCCACTATTCAGCACTTGGGTTGTTGTGACATCATTAACGACGTCGGGTAGCTGTTACATTATTGTGGGGTTGCATATGGATACACATATGTACATATGTAAAGGGTTTTTCAATGGGGACGCACCAAAAGTAGTCCGATATGGAAAGCAAACGGCGCCATATTTTTACCACACTTTTGACATTTCTCTTCGGTGAGGTTTGCCATCTCATCTTTGAAAGTTATACGATCAAACAACGAGTCGGAATTATTAAAATTTACTACCAAAATTCGGACTCAGTGGCCTTAACTTTAAGAACGCTATGTCCAATTAATGGTCGTCATAATCGTCCTCTCAGATTAACAATTGAGCATCAATTGGAAAAATTTGAATCCACAGGCACAGTTCAAAATGTTCTCGTGCCAGTGAGACAAATAAGTGCTCGTAGTGTCGAGAATATTGCTGCCGCTATCGCATCAGTTGTGGAAGATCTAAAATTTACCAAATCTGTCTCTTACACGACGTTTTCAAGCGTTGGACATCTCTGTGACGTCGTTGTGGCGAATTTTGAGAAAAGATCTTGGCTTACATCCGTACAATATCATATGGACGCAAGAACTGAAAGAGTTTGACCACCAGAATCGTCATATCTTCGTCAATTGGGCTAAGCAACAACTTGAAAATGATCCGGATTTTCATCAAAAAATCAACTTCAGCGACGATGCTCATTTCTGGTTGAATGGCTTCGTCAATAAGCAGTATATGCGTTATTCGTAGGACAGCAGTCTACATGTACTCCATGAGTCACCATTATATCACCGTGATAATCACGACCGGTACGTTACTGTGAATTTTGGCCCGAATTGGATATTATCCACTTCGACAATATGTGGCTTCAACAGGACAGCGCCACAAGCCACACAGCGAATGTCACAATCTACGTTAAATCTATGGTCTATGCCAATAAGCCAGCGACGATTGATAAACTTCGTATGAATATTGAACATGAATTTGCAGCATATTGTTATATTTTATTAAAAAAAAAACTTTTGTAGCGTTCTTATTGGGAAACCCTTTACCTTGTCTGCCAAACTTGAGCATGAAATTACGTATACGATGGGGGAGAGGTATTCAATGAGTTATCTTCCAATTTGTTTTTATGCTATTTTTCGTCAGGACAAATAGTTTGCAAAGTATGCGGGGTTCACTCTACTGCAGGTGAAATAAATAATTCGTGTGTGGCATGCAAAGCAACAAGTGGCAATGCGGTGAGTAGATAGGTATGTATGTATACATTATATTGATCAACCAGTGGAGTATATTGGTGTATGAGGTTACAGGAATACAACAAAATATCAAAAAGTGGTGTTGGCAAAAAGAAGGAACAGCTAGCAAGCGAATGGTGATGACAACAAGAAAAGAAGAACAACTCACAGCTAATACAGGAATTTTTATTTTTCAACATAACATCTTAACCAAGATAAACAAGTTTCTCTGCAAACCAAGAACCGCATAAGGCACATAGTAGTTTAAGAAGGCAATAAGCAAAGAGCAAAAGAAGAGATCACTACTCGAAAACTGAGAAAAAAGTCGAAAAGGCGAAATGACATAACTTCTACCCAACTTTGGTGTGGATAAGAATATCACGGAAGAGGAGTAGGAAGCGAAATTTAAAATGGTTGCAAAAGCTGTGACGCAGCGACCACAAACTATTCGTTCCTTCTTCTTTTTATATTCGCTCCTAGCAGATCGAAATCGTAGATATTAAGATTTTTGCTGTTTTTTCTCATTCCCGTAAGTGTTTACAGCGTGAAATGGCGGCATATGCCGGAGAACCGGAAAGAAATAACTCTTTCTATTTAACACAATTCACAAAAATGTCAGGGAAATTTAATTGATGTTGGTAAATGAGGGTAAAGTAGATGCAAGTGAAAAATACGTGTAAACAATAAGAACTCAATGGTATTACTCGCGGCACAAGATCTTTGGAAGTCAAAAAAGCGGGAGTTTAAAGTCGATGCTTAACACACTTACATACCTGTATGTTTGTATTCTAGATTCTTTGAGTGCAGTCGTGTTTGAAAAGTCAACGAAAAGGAAAGCTAAAACCATTTTATTGAGGCATTTGATGGAAATGTAAACAAACACGCACACATATACGCACAAGCATATTGGAAAAGCAAAGCAATGTTGACGCTTAAATGCCTGTGTTACCATCGCCTATGTGTGTGCGTGTGCTGTACAGTTTAGTTTGTGTGTGGATATGTGTGGATGCACATACAATTTCAATGCATTGGCTTAGGAATACTTTTTTATGTTAGTTTTGTTGTTGGCAGAGTAAAAGAGTGCACGAGGAAAACACATGTGCAATTGCTGGCCGCAGCCATGGCATTTCTCGGCACTCACAATAGCGTCTGCGCAGAAGGGTAGCAGCGTAAGTGATAAAACTGCTTGTGCACATATGATTGCTGCATTTTTATTACATTACTGTTCGCACTGCGGAAATGCGTACCCAGCAGCAACACACACACACATCCTACATAAATGAGGTAGTAAACAAAAGAAGTCGCTTTCGTGTAACTCGCTTCGTATTTGGCGAAGTCATTCAATTGTTCGGTATTTGTGGTGTTTTTGTGGCGGCTGCCAGCCAGCCTTTATGTGTACATTATACAAACTCACGTACATACGAACAAATGTAGATGCATGTGCATGGTTCGCGTATAATTGAATCACAACGAGGCATCCACAGTTGCGTGTTTTCCAGTGAATAAAAACATCTGTTTGATTTTGCTGCAGTTTTGTTTTGATGCTTCTTCTTCAATTCTGCATGTATACATTTTTTGAAATACCCGGAAAAGGGTCACGACACATAAAAGAGATTTTGACTTGTGCTTTTAAAATAGAAATTTGCTTATGTATTAAGAAGTTCGCTATATTTTCCTATTTAACTTGCCACATGGTACATAACATTAGGTCTAGGTAACCAACAATGAAAATGCATATACATATGTTTGAGGTTTATAAGTTATAGAATCATTGGGGAATGGTCTTAAGCGATCGTCTCAGTGTGACCCTCCAAAAAATCACTGATTTTCGCGAATTTTATTTAATGTTGAAATTAACTAATCAGTCCGATTTTTTTTTATAAAAATCCAAATTGGAACTCGATATCTTCAAAACTCTTCCTTTGAGGATGGAAATCATTTTGAAAAGCACCATTCTGAGAAAAACGCGTTTAAAGATTGGTGTCGCTATGTTCCCCATTCTGTTCCCTTTCTGCAAGAAACGCTGTAGCGATCGTAATAATTTGAATTTGAGAGAATGTTTTCCGATGATGATATAAAAAAAAATCGATTTCTAAATTACACACTGAGACGATCCCTTAAACATACATATGTATGCTGAGGATCATAACTTTTTAAGGTTGAGATCCAAATACATATATGTTATATATTATCTGATAGCATGATGAAACTTGGTACACATGTTACCCGGTACCCAAGGAGGATTGGTATTGCAGATTAATCGAAAACCTATAAAATTCTATAACTAAACTTCACAATAACTATTTATACTACAATATCTTCAAAACAATATCTCGCAATCTACTCGACGGATTTCAACCAAATTTGGTAGGTTAATATTACTCTGTTGTTCCTAAATTACATGGCGAAAATCAGGCGAAAACCGTGCCTACTTCCCATAAAACGCAATTTTAAATTCCACCTGATTCCTACAATTTCCAGTTTAGAAATCAAGAACCAATCGACGTGTGCGGATTACACTTTTCACGAATAATGCCTCTAAGTTGTGCCAGCTTATAATCAAAAATTGTCGAAATCAGATCATATAGTCCCAATATATCAAATATGTGGACCCCAATTCCTATTGCGAACTTTTGATCGACAATATTGGTCAATCTGTGAGACATTTTTATATTCGGTTGAGTCGGATGAAGACTTCTCTTAAACGTCAACCTAATATAAGGATTTTTAAACTTCCGGCTGACTTTAAACCGTAAAAATCGGTCGACATGTTTTTCTAATAACAGTGCATTTTTATGCATAAAATTGACCAAAATTTGGTCAAATTGGCCTAGATCCCCATATAACTAACAAACCTTATGCAACTGAAGGTATTTCCCCGGCTTTGATCCTGGCAAGTTGCAAGAGTATGAAATTTTCTGTTACACCCGAACTTAACTTTTCCTTACTTGTTTTATTTGGATGTGTAAATAAATAATAATTATTTTTGTAAATGGAGAAAAATTCAAACTGTTTAGTCTTTCCGAATAAACATAAATATGTATCGCAATAAAAATGAAATGGCCAATTGGCTTCATTAGCTCCCAAATTTTACCTTTGTTTATTTCTTTTTGAACAGAATGCCGGGTTTGGACCATTGACTCGACATAACCCCCACAAAAAGGACTTTAACGGAACCAAATCACAATTGTAAACTTTTCTGGCTGCAAGTGAGTCTGGGTTGTTTACACTTATAATTTTGGAGTTTTGCTTATTTAGGTACCCATTAAGCCATAAATGAATGGCATCGCTAAAGATTATCTCACACTAAAAATGTAAATGGAACTTCGGCACAAAGTCTGCCAACTTGGAAATATATTTCCACATGGTAATTGCCAAAACACATAACTACATACATATGTAAATGTGGTCCACTAGAAAAATACCTCCAAAAACCCCCAGTATATAAATGTGCATATGTATGTATATACTCGTATATACATACACATAAGTGTGTGAAAACCTAAATTATATAAAAGAAATATAATTTTTAAAATTTGCGTATAATTGTACATATGTTTGTACATACAACCACATATTTTTGTGTATACACATACAAATATCCACGAACACGCATCTGTGGCCACTCATCTCGTAATTAAAGACACAAAATTATTATAAGTTTTTTCTTCAAGGTCTTTAGCCCGTCAACACGACAATGGATGATGATACACACTTAACTATGGATAGAATGACCGTGGATGGAGCAATATTTTTTATTATTATTATTTTTTTTTTTTTTTTTTTTGGATTGGCCAATGATGATTCGTTTTTCGGCACAATTAAATGAGATAGTGCGCGAAAGAATAGAAGCTGATAATGCGGATTTGAAAGCTATAAGGACCACATGAAACAATGCCAAACTTTCGGCAAATCATTGGCACCCCGGACCAAAACAAATTTTCTATTTCACCAAATATATAAAACTATGTATGTATATTCAAGTACAATGGTAACCAAATGATGTAACCAAAATCAGACCCAAAAAACTAAAACAAAATGTGATATACCATACACGTATGTATACATACACACATATATGACAGGACGAGTAGCGCACATTGAAGTACATACTCGTATATGTATGTATGTAAATGCATGAGCAAGCCAAACATGAACATTTGCTGAACAAGCACGATTTTTCTGTTACACTGTACCAGGGCCGGTGACGTGATCGACCAAATGATCTGAACAAACGGAATGAAAGCGTACGGATCTCTAATTGGAAAAGTAGCAAGTAAGTTCCAATGTAGTTTACCATTAACTTCGTCTCTTTAAGCTTCGCTCTGTTCAGCTGCAGTTTTTTTTTTTTTTTGTTTTTGAGTTTTTGCTTTCGCAGCGAGGATTGCAGAAGACAGATATGTTCTCAGCGGAACAAGAATAGCAAGTACCTAAACACGTATGTATGTGTGTGTGGATACAGTTCTTATACTACATGCACATCACAACTCACACTCGTACACTTACACAAATATCAATTTACGGAGCGATGAATACCAACACAGCTGTACAAATTTATTGGATTGTATTTTCTTTCTTCTTCGCCTTTTCTATTCTGAGTGGACGGTTGGCATTCTACACACTGTAAATGTGTGATGGCATTACATGCAGTGGCTCCAACACTTATGTATGTATGTATGTATGTATGTACTGCAACTTTGTTCTTCAGATACAGAAGGCACTTGTGTTGTTGTTTAAGTTGTTTTTGTATGCGGGTTTTGTTGTTTGCTTTTCTCTTTTTTCAATTCACTCTTTAAGATCTGGACCTGCACCGGTTCTTTGCCATTGCCAAAAATATGCTACACATTAAAATCAACACAATCACAAACACATAATGTTGATTTCAAAACCGATATACAAAAATGTTTCGAATCTAGCTTTCTTTAAGAATTGTATCTACTTATTCACGTGTATTAAGTAAAATAATCACAAATTTGCTCTCATCATTTTTTACACAAATTTATTATTCACTTAGATTTGAAACGGCACTGATCAATCCCGTACAATTGCTTTGATTTTGAGATTTTTTAACGAAAGTACGACAAACTAAAGAATCAAACGATCAAAATTAAAATATGCCGCTTCCCGGCATTTTCCTCCCCTCAAAAATAAAGTAACAAACGCGTCGCGTTTCCAGCGCTTCGTGGACGTTTCGTGTGAAGAGTTCGCGTGCTACTAAAGTATCTATACAAGGCGCAGATACATTTTTGTTCGTTTGCTGGTATTGCACGAACAATTCGCGCACACACAACCAATCGTACATGAATGGCCAGACAACAGACACACCACCACAAACGCACAACACTTCTCGCCAGGCAGCTGCTGGGGCACGAAACTCGGGTGAAGACAACTCGTAAAGTTTTCCAACTCATTGGCACAGTGTAGAAGTGTAAATACGATGGAATCGGCTGCAAATTGAATGTGGTAAATGTTGCCGCAACATGTTGCTAATAGTAGTAAAGTCGCGAAACAAATTCGCTTTTAACTCACCACCAAAGTATTCAACATTGCCACTTCCATTCAGCATCATATTCCGGCAAGGTCTTTTATTCAACAACCAGTAAGTTAATTGTATTCGTTGCTTCTGTCTTCACTAAGCTAAATTTAATTGTAATCATTAAGGCATGTGTTCATTAGAATAATGAAGCTTCTACTTGCAACCCACGAAAGTGTTTATAATGGTGCCAACTTCAAATGTTTAGATTATGTATTTCTATTGAATAAAGCTTATGATATTACTATATGGTCTACGAAAAAGTTCCAATAGTGTAGAACCCAGTTGTTATAACATAAGAAATATTCATCACCAAGAAAATAACGAATGAAAACTTTTTTACTATAGCAGTTTTTCACAGTACACGCGCTCTACCGAGTATTTATATAGAGTGATCCAAGTAGAGATACTTTTTTCAATAGCCTTTTTTTGATAGATCACGCGTGAGTCGTGTCACGCTGTCATGTTATTTTTGAAAGATTTTACGACTTTTACCTATCGGTCAACTTTATTGTGGAAATTCTTTTTGTAAAGAATCTGTTACGAGTACTTCGCTCAATTTATGGCTGACATAATCGGCCTTCTGATCGTACTATTCGCAACACCATCATCCATCTGGAGACCCAACCGAATAGCCCAAGTCCAGCATGCAGTGAAGAAAATATACAAAGCGCCGTGGTTGAGTGTACACGAAGTCCGGGGAGAGTCCATTCGGCGCCGTTCGCAGCAACTCGGACTGACGTATGGAACGACTTGGCGCATTTTATGTCGATATCTCAAATTGAAAACGAACAAAAAATGCAGCTTGTGCAAGAGCTAAAGCTGTTCGACCTTCTCAAGCGACATCGCTTTGCTCTAGGGGCTCTCGAAAAGTTCTAAGAAAATAAAAGTTTTCGAGCCAAATTTTGTCCACAATGAGGCCCATTTCTGGCTCCATGGGCAAAATTGCTGCATTTAGATTGAGGATAACATGAAGAGACCATTTCATTCAGAAACGGTTTGGCGTGATTTGTGGGCCGGTGGAATCATCGGTCCATATTTCCTCAAAAACAACGCCAGTGAGAACGTAACTGTCAATGGCGCCTGTACCGCGTCTCAGCGACATTTGGTTTCAATTGGACGGCGCCACTTCCCACACATCGCATCAATCAACGAATTTATTGAGAGAACACCTCATAATTTCACGATTTGAGCCGGTCAATTGACTTTTTCATGTGAAAATATGTAAAGTCTTAGTCTGTGCGGACAATCCCGCTTCGATTCAGGCCTTGGAGCAAAACATCATGCCTGTCATTAGCCAGTTACCAGTCGAAATGCTCGAACGAGGCATCGAAAATTCGACTCAACGGATGAACTATCTGAGACTTAGCCATTTGAAAGATATAATCTTCAAAAAATAATTGCTAAAGAATGTTTTTTCGAATTTTGTATGCCCTTTTTTACCTTATAATTAATTTATAGAAAATATTATTATCGACTTAATCATTCGAGGAAACAAGGATCCGTTTATTACCACATTACACTTTTTCAAATCACAAATTGAGAATTGCCGCCTTTGCGTCCTATTCCTATTTAGACCCATTGATGCAGTGTACGCAGCACGACTTGTTGACTAAAAGCCAACGGAAAGAAAAAGTTGCCTTCTGTTGTTGCCTCGCTCTCAACTGGCTAAGTTGCTTGATGTACTTTTATGTTCACTTTCTATTCTACATTATGTTCTCTGTGTACGCGCAAGTAGCGAAAATGACAACGGCATAATCGTAAGCTTTTATTCATACTTGTATGATGGTTGCTATCATTTGTGCGCGCCTATCGGCTAGCATCGGCGCTGCAGAGGGCAGAACTTGAAAGTTACATTTTACTCAAATGCAGACAACTTACTATGCTTTCTTGCAACATCAGAGGTTTTCCAAGCAAGGTATACGAACACGAGAAAAAGGAATTGACAACAAAAAGAGAAAACTTCTAGCCATTGCGGCAATACTCATAGAAACCGTTAAGCATGTCTCTGTTGTATTATAAACGGAAATTGAATAAATTTAAATTGAGGACAACCTTGCCCAAATGGCTTGAAAGTTGTTTCAGCAAATGGCAACAACTAAAAAAGAACCGGCAACAGAGTCGTTACGCTGCAGCATGCAATTGACTTCTGGCCACTCGCCTGTGATTGCGATTGCGATCTACGTGTGCTCAGGTAGCGTTAGACTGGCTCGGACCGATCGTCGCGGTGAATGGGCTACTTTCGAAACAAAGCCGTCTGCAAGTCCACTCTGTTATATCCGAGTATTCTGAACATGGAGACATAAGCATTAGATTACAACCATAATCAGACACAACTCAACAAATATTGTTTTCAGTATCGATGATCAGCAAACAACGACAGGACTAAAGATGCAGCCTGACAGCCACTAACAACTTAGGCAGTTGGCTGAAAGGAAAATAATCAGGATAATGTAATCATTAGCACATCGACCATTGTCACATACACGCACACATACAGTGTAGAGTATATTTTATTAGTAGGAAAATATGTTACTTCCGTCATTACGTTAGAAACCCCCAAATTCACAATAGCCTGTAAAGCCAATACATTTTAATTCGCAACGTGGGTGGGTGGTGAAAGCTTACAACAAACAATTGTCTTCAATTTTTGCTTCTGTTAATGCCGCAGATGCGCTTGTCAACTTGAGGACTTTTACAGTTAACGTTGCATGACAGCAAACCAAAAAGACAACAAATATACCAAACGGTAACGATCAGAGGCATTATCAGCATTGATATTGCCGCACACCGTTCGGCGAGTGCTACAAACATACATACAAGCAGCCAGTCGAAGCGTGGCCACCGTTCGTGAATCTGCTATAATTTTCAATCACCGCTTGCATCTCTGACTTTATTTTGTGACCTTATTTTCTTCAACATGCAACAAAACCAAGGCAGCGCAACCGACCAACAGCGCAGTGCCGAAAGTAGAAGGGAAAATAGACGATGATCACTGCTGCGCTTGTGCAGCGTTCGTTTGATGTTTTCCTCAGAATGAAACCATAACAGCTGAGCACCGATGCAACGTATCGTGCCATACATACGAAAAACAACAGCTACGAGCTCACGCACGCTTCCCCAGTGCCGTTATTAATACTTTGCAGCTCAATGAGACCGTGGCTCGGAAAGTGCCACTGACATGGTAGTGAGCGACACACCATGTGGATGGGCTCCTTTGCAGGATTGTCATTGAATTACAAAAAAACAAACCCACACATTTGCTGTATTCTTATCTATACACACGGGGTTTGTCCGGAAAGTAATAGGGCTGAGTTGATTAAAAAAAAATTGAACCAATCGTTACAATTATTTAAAAAATTTCAAAATAGGCTCCTTCTGCGCCGATGCAGCGCTGCCAGTGCGATATCCAAGCATTGAAGGCGTCACGGAAGGCATTCTCCGGAATAGCCTTGAAAGCCGAGGTGCATGCTGCTTGGATCTCCTCTGTCGTTTCAAAGTGCTTGCCTTTCATCGACTTTTTCAGGCAAGGAAACAAAAAAGGCCCGAGGGGACCACATCTAGGCTGTGGAGCAGCTGCGGAAGCGTTGGAATGCCGGCCTTGGTTAGGTAGCTGTTCTCAAGAAAGGCGGTGTGAGCCGGGGCGTTGTCGTGGTGCAACTTCCAATCGGCCGCGATGTCTTGTCGGACCCGATTGACCCTTCGTTTGAATCTCTTGAGGATTTCCACGTAGAACTTGGCGGTGACGGTTTATCCAGGAGAAACAAATTCATGGTGGACAATGCCTTTGATGTCAAAAAAGACAATGGGCATCGTTTTCACTTTGGATTTGATCTTTCTTCCGGTTTTCATCACTGACTTCTTCCTGGCCCTCCAAAAAGGCCTGGTGCCACCGAAACACACCACTTCTTGCTAAAGCAACATCTGCGTAGGCCTGCTTGATCATATCAAACGTCTCTGTCGCAGATTTAACGAGTTTCACACAGAATTTAATCGCGTACCTCTGCTCTAACGAATGCTGGATTTTCGGCTTGCACCACTCACAGAAACACGTCGCGCGAAAATGTTTGTCCTAACTCTCCTGGTGCTCGGAGACAACTGACCGCTTGTTCGTTAGCTAGGAACGCCCTCTACTGAATCCAGCCAGTGCGCGCACGCTCCAAAATACAGTCGCGCCGAAAGAAAATCAGTCCTATTACTTTCCGGACAAACCCTGTATCTATACGCATGTACATATGTAGCTGCCTATGTGATGTTGTCTTCATATACTACATATATAGCCATAAAAATAGTTATTTTTGCTAGTTTACGAGTAAATCCAGACTAGGGGCACGAACTCACTCACAGCAAGCGAACTCAGTTTATTTATTTTATATGAACTTTGATATTCTTGGTCATTCAAAACTAGAACAATGAATAACATTTGACCCAGTGCACCAGATTTGCTGGCTTCTGGAGAAATAAATTAAACAAAAATAGAAATTGCCGCACTTAATGCACACTGAGTGAGTTAGAAGCTGCCAAATGCCACAGCGCCGACATCCGACATCCTTAGCAACACCTCGACATTGTTGCTGTGAAATATGGTGCGATGTGGCACGGTGTGCTGTTTGCTGAGATGTCTATCTCTTTTGATTTATGCACATCTCTTCCGCTATTTACCATTTCGCTGTTGTTCGCCAAACGCTACCATCAAGGCAGCAGCAGCAAGTCGTGGTGCAATTGCGTGTTTTCTCTGCACATACATATCTACATGCATTTACATAGATGGGCGAACAGCGAAGACGAGTCAAAAGGAAAGCAAAAAAACACAGAAGCAAGCGCTACAGCATTACTTAGCAATTGCACTAATGTACACAGCGTCAAAGTCAAAGTTGAAACACGCGAATGTCGCCGCGCATGCGCGTTTTGATTTCAAAAAGTTTTCCCAACTGCCAAGATGCGATTTCCTTTTACATACCACAGCCGCAAACCACTAAAGTCGGTTTTACACAAATACCACACTTTGTTTTTGCAGTTTCTGCACACATACCTATGTATGATGGCATTAAACTTCAACTCTAGTTATTGATTATTTCTCTTATAAACAGAATATTGATGGCGATAGTTGAAGTGTGAAGTTGAAGTCGAGCGGAGGATGCTCACGGTTGCAGCAGCGAACCGCATGGGAAGGAGTGTCAGAGAAACATTATGGATTACTGCGGGCATCTACTTCGTCTTGGGTTCGACGCAGCGAATATTTTAATTGAATACGTGTAGGAAACAGTGTGCGACCACCCACGCACACTCTCGCAAACAATAGTGAGAGCTTGCGTTGAGTTCTGACATTGGCGAGGCAACTTGACTTGTGACTTTACGCGCTTCGCGAAAATTTTGCACTGCAACTCCAAAAGCCTACTTTATGTTTTGTTCCTCGCCTAGTGATATGATACATAACCAATAACGAACACTTATGACTAACGCACATAAAACTTTGTATGCGCATGTAAAGGAACTGCTAAAGAGAAATTGGATAGCACTATGGTGCGAAAAGCCATCCACACGCATGTACATATGTATAGTGTCCGTTTTATTTCCCAATATTTTGACCTACTCCGTCGATAAGGGGTTACATGGGTTTTACGGGTTTAAAATATCGATTTTTTTTATTGTCTTGTAAATTCTAAAACACATCTGGAATATTGTCCTAAAATTTCAATTTGATCCGAGTAATAGTTTCGGAGATACCGCCTTGAGAACTTTTGCGCTCGAGGCTAACTAGGCTAAGTGCACCGTCTTTAAACGCGTTTTTCTTGAAACTATGTTTTTGAGATCGGTTGGTAAAATTTCTCGAGTACTACTTTTTCTCTTCGTCAGAGTTCTAAATTAAGGTTTTAACTAAAACACGTAGTTTTTCTTCAGTTTACATGATCCTGTAAGGAGTTATCACGCGCATCTTTTTTCAGAGGGATCTCCGGAAATGGCATCGCAATGGCCAAGTTCAAAATATTTTTTTCCAAAAATTTCAGACTTTCTTTGTTAATAGTGTATGTTTGTAAACATAAAAAATTTTAATAATATATTTCATTTTTTATATAAGAAAGAAATTGTTGAAAAAATGCTGTTTTTTAACCGAGGAAAACCATGCAACACCATAAGGCAGCTTGATGTTTCCAAATGAGTTCCAGATACGTTGAATAAGATTAATGTCTGGTGATTGCGATAACGATACAATGTGTATTTTGGATCGTTATTCTGTTGAAAGTGGATTTTGGAACATTTAGGTCAGTACATTACAAGTCTGGTAAAACCGCGCCAAATTAAATCCAAAATTCTTTCATTTTAATTAACTTTCAATTAAAATATTTTAGCATATATACGAATCAAAATCTTGTGCCATTTATGTGTCCCAGGCTGTATTCATACATATGTGTATATTCTATTGGCCACTACGTACTTATTTCAAGCTATTGTACATATGTATCTGTATGTGCTATGTAAACGTGATTATTTACCATCAATAATCTCAACGACGTTCGCATAGCTGAGCATCAAACCAATACAACAGCTCTTCGGTTCCCAAGGAAATGCGCAGAATTCTTCCATTCCATTTTCCATTGAAAAATGTGCATCGCATTGGTTAAATCAAGCCAAACAGGCGTCGAAGAAAGTCATCCATCGGCGCATAGTGACAAACTGGCAACTTCAATAGCTAAACTTACTGCAGTGTTAATGCCCTTATATGTGACCAGAAGAACAACAAAGAAGCCTCAAGAGACATTGCAGAAAATATACAGCTAACAATCAAATGAAATATGCATTTCTTCGGAACGAAAACTAACAAAGCAATGCGGATAATCTCGCTGAGTGAACATGACAATTTGGATCGTGCTTTCTAAAAGTACGGTAGCAATTACTAGAAATACTAGAATAAATGAAATCAACTATTTTCAAAATCAAATTTTTGCACTATTTGTCCCAATTCGGTTTAGCTCGTTTTTTTCTTTCTCTATGGATTGGAAAAGGTTTCAAATAAAAAAACATACTTTTTCTTCTTCTTTACTGGCGCAGACACCACTTACGCGGTTATAGCCCAGTTAACAACAGCGCTTCATTTCGCAATTTGACACCAATTCAACATACCAAGTGCGGAGTGGAGGTCTTCCTCTTCTTTTGCTTCCCCCGGTTTCCTCCGGAGGGATGGAATCGTATGTAGAAGTTCACGGAAATGAGGAAAGCTACCTGAGCACCATTCACTTGGGAATCGCCAAAAACGATTATTTTACATATGGCCCAAGCAGCTCACGACTTCCGGCCTTAGACCAAGTATCCTCTGGGTAGCCAAAGAACATCCGCGCTAAAGTTAGAAGGCGAACCATTTTTCCCCAGGGTTGTGCACTGTGTTTGGGACACACCACGTAAAAAACGCCCCCAATAACATACATAAACCACAAATTTTCGGTGGTGTTGATGTCAGAGGACTGTGGCGACCATTTCATTACATCTTTTCATCACAACTTTTCTTATGTGTCGAGATCCTTCTCACGCTGGAACGTCCACACAAGCGACTTTCCTTCACTGACATACGGCAACATGGTGTTCTGAAATATTTCGCCATAGGAGTCACCAGGAATGTTTTCCTTGATCTTTGATTTTTAATATGGTTTTCGGCAAATATTCGACACTGGGATATTGAAGCGATCGCTTTGGCCATACATATCAAACTTCGGTTCGTCCAATCATAAAGAGTTGTGACATTTAGTCGAAGATCAATTTAAATGTTTTCTAGCGAATCAAAGTCCTTGTTCAACATGTGTTTTTGGCAATAACGACACTTTTTATAGACTGTGTACACCCAGGACATGATCACCCAAACGCCGGTATATACTTTTAAAACTTCTAGATATATTTAAGACGTCTTCCACCTCTGTAGCACTAGCAAATGGAAACTCCCTTGAGTATCTGCCAATGGAATTGACTTCTCTCACTGACATGCTCGTTTCCTCCCACGTTTTGTATTACTTAGTTGGTATCTGATAGCATTATGTACCATAGTGGGTAAACAATTAATAATATTTTAGACATCGGCCTAAATTTTAACCCCAAAAATATATTTTTTTATTAAATTTTTGGAACGAAGTTCCTTACGGCAGGCTTGCAGAAGATAGGGATTTTGCTGCGGGAGCTAACTGAAAAAAAAAGTGATAGTAAAAACCGTAAGAAATAACCCGTAAGATCGCTAGTTATAGCCTACTTTTAGGTCTTGCAAAATAATTAGGCATGAAAATCTGTAACATTATTGTATATGCAAATTAGTTTTGAGTGAAGTGCGGAACACATAGAGCGCGATAGACTGCAAACTACATCTGTCAAATATTAAAATACAGACGTTCTTATGGACTGTTATTTTGACAGCTGCACGACTACACGACTGCAGGCCGACAGTTGTCGTTCCTGCTAACTTGAATATTTCCTATATTTGCCGACGGCAGTAGGACGACAGTAGAGTTGACAGTAGAATGGAAGATAGAAAGAGGAGGTAGAGTGGTGATGCCACTAATATGTAAAATTATTCACAGTTCTAACAAACTTGACGTTATTTTACAAATAAAAGCATAAAATAGCTCTATTATAGCTCTATTATATCATTTGTAATAACAATTGATAATTTAAAACAAAAAAATATTTACCAATTTTTATTTAGATATAATTTGAATTATTTTTTTATTTTACGTAATTCATTATTTTTTAAAATACTAAATTTTCTTAATACTTATCTGTACTTAAATAAAAACTAATCAGCGAAATTTGAGAGAAAAATCAGGACAACCTACATAAAATAAAACTAAGCACAATTTTTTTTGCAAATTGTATCGATTCTGCATTATCCGAAGGAACTTCGTTCCTACCTGGTGTCCCACGACAGCACATTTCTTGTTTTATTTTTCGACATTGCTAAATGAAGATCAGTAAAATTTTAATACTAAAAACAAAAATTTCAATTTATTTTCAAATTCTAACAAAGATTTTCAGAGAATTTTTTTTTCGAACACTTTTTTCTCGCCCTACTAAGATTTTGACTAATGTCAAAATTGTTGCTATAATAAGCTAAGCTAAGCGAAACCAGTCATTTCAGGTGTCCATTTGGATTTCTGACTCTAATGGATTTTAAAGTGCATCCTAAAGAAAAACACGAAAGAGAGTGAGCTAAAAGAGTGCCCTGCACTACTAAGAATTTGACCGCAACTGTATGTAAGCTGCTTTATAGAGAACACCTTTTACCTGAAGCAAATGTTGTCAATAAACGAAAAATTCGAGTATCCGACAATTAATATCAATTATAAATATATATTAATTATTTCTCATAATCCATAAGTACACATAATGCATATCCAAACAGCTTAGCATAGACTCGATTGGCGCTCTGACGCACTGCCTGTCGGCTAAAAGGCTCGCAGCGGGGTACACTTTCCATTTTTTACAAATGAAAACTTGGATTTCACTTTTTGTTGGACAAAACAATAAATAATGTTTCGAAATAAAACATGAAATCTTCAAAGTCTTCGGTATTATGTTGTTAACATTTCTATGTATAGATGTTTATACAAAAATTATAACAAAACTTGCAACAAAACAATCGTATTTGGAACAATGAAAAGTTGTAATTACGAATATGCGGGACACACAAAGCTTGGTTATTGCAACATCTCAATGAGCGCTCGAAAGCCGCGAGGCCCTTGCGCAGCCGCTGCACGCCAACACCTTAGGCAAGCCAGCGGTCAAATGAGCAAACAACCAGCTAACCAACTAACAAATGAGTTCCGCCCTTCGGAGCAGATATTCGACCACCAAACGTGCAACAACAAGCAAAACAAAAAAGAAAGCTCTGGAGCATTAAGGCCATTTGGCTTGTGCGGATGTAGAAAATCGATGCCAAAGCAAAAGGCCAAACTTTTCAAGTACTCGAGTGCACGCATAAATCTATGTACGCATAGCTACAGTACATATATGTGTACATATGTAACGAAATCCGAAGTAACAATGCTAAGTAAAGGTAAAAGGTAAAACAACAGCGCCAGCTGTGGCAAACTGCCTCGGTTTTCACGCTGCGCGCAGCAAGCTAAAAAACTTTAAAGTATTACATAATAGAAAGTTTGAAGCTTACATTGTATCTGCTGGGATTGGGCTTCATATATTTCATATTAAGAGCGCTACAGCGAAGTGAAGGTACTTGCACCGTCCGGCTAGTGACAATGGTTTTGCGCCTAAGCCAGAAGGTAATTGAGACAGCATTGCCGAAGCGACTTGGAAAGGCAACAAGGCGAACTGCCAAAAGCGCTTTGCAATTTATTTTATTTTATTTGAAAATGCCAAGTCAAGTGGCCCGCGCTTGCGTGGTGGCGCGATGAAGTCGCCCAAGGAGCGATAAGCGCCCGTTAGCTAGACACCTGTGTCGCCTTGCAAAAAGCTACCTAAAAGCGCAACTGTTTGTTTCACACTTCTATTGAACGACTTCCTAATCCAAGTCATATTGCACGCGCCAACAATAAAGGGAGTGTCAATAGGTGCGGGTGGATATTGGCGGACTTTGGTAATCATGGTGTTATCTTTTCTTTGACTATTGAAACTATATCATCGAAATAACCTCCAAAAATCATCTTTATGTGGGAGATCCCTTTTTCGGGAAAGCGTGCCTGACAATTGAAACCTAAGTATGCTCTGCCAAATCCACTAAAAGGGAGACCCCACAATTTGCGCCAATTATCGTAGGTTAACCTTCCTTAATATCGTATATAAGGTCTTATCGAGCGCAGTGTGTTAAAGACTGAAGCCCACCGTTAGCAAACTGATTGGACCTTATCAGTGTGGCTTTAGACGTGGAAAATCTACAATCGACCAGATTTTCATGCGCCAAATCTTGGAAAAGAACCGTGAAAGGAAGATCAACACACACCACCTATTTGTCGATTTTAAAGCCCCCTTCGACAGCACGAGAAGGAACTGCCTCTACACCGCTATGTCTGAACTTGGCATCCCCTCAAAGCTAATACGGCTGTATGAGCTAACTTTGAGCAATACCAAAAGCTCCGTCAGGATCGGGAAGGACTTGTCCGAGCCGTTCGATACCAAGCGAGGTTTCAGACAAGGTGACTCCCTTCAATACATTGCTGGAGAAAATAATAGGAGCTGCACGAGTTAGATGGGAACATAGTTCAGCGAATTAAGAGACAACGGCTGCGCAGGAAACACTCTAGCTCTGAGAGTATTCGACGCAGTACTCCCCCGAGGAAAGCAGCGGAAGAGGATCAGTTGGAATATCCAATTGGCACCGAAAAGGAAGTACGACTGGCACGCTGTTGTGAACTCGGCTATAACCCCGTAAGCGGTGTCTACGCCAATAAAAAAGAAGAATATACAGTAGCGAACAATGAAATAGTAGCCGGTACCAACACTATAAATACATATCTTTCAATTGTTCAATTGTTAACAATTTTTTATAGTTCGCCATGCACCCTTAATTACGGAGCTTGTTATTTTTGCACTTAGCCTTCCAAACACATTTCTTTATATAAGCCCAAAAGTTTTCAACGGGATTGAGAACAGAAGATCGAGCTAGTTGCCCCATAAACTCAATTCAATTGACCTGAAACCATTTCTGAGCCAACCAGAAGAATATTTTGCAGTATATTGGCATATGCGTGATGACTCGTGATGCCTTTAATTCGATGAATCGGACTAAGCCTTTGTACGAGAAGCATTGCTATACCATCATTGTAGTCCCACTATTTTTTAAAGCTTTCGTGGTGTATCGTGGGTCATATTCCGTATTAGTGGAACGTCACAGAAACCCTTTCTGGCCATATACAAATCATTTTCGACTCTTCAGTCCCAAGTATGCTACTACATTTTTCCAGTGGTCACATCAGATGTTAAAGGAGCCTTACGAGGTAACCCTCCATTTACAATGTGAACATCACATGATAAATTTAATTCGTCTCGGAACTCTAGAAGAGCCGTTATTAGTCGAGTTTTGGCATACCTGACAGTATTTCGCTTGCTAACCTTTGGAAAAATTCTTCTGAGATCTCTGTTATTGCATTGTCGGATCATTACTGCTGAACATCCGACCAGTTGTTCCACATACATCTATGTATATAAAATATTTCAAAATTGCACACAAATATTTTATTGCTCGCAACTGTATCTAAATTCAAATGTGATAAACTAAAAAACAGATTTAAAGTTGTTCAATGCCACTAACGTGCTGCATTATTTTCACCGCTATTGTACATGCATACATAAATAGATACCTATATTACATTTGTATGAATTGAATAAGCCAACAAATCCGTTTTAGCCTTTCTGGCACGCGCCACCGCCAACCAGCAGGGAAGTAATAATAAAATTGTTGCATGGACGCTTGCCTCTACTCACCGCGGCGGTTTCGTTACATCGTGTTTTTATGGTGATCATAATTTAAAGTATCTTTATTTTGGACGTTACTCCCGCTTACAACTTACAAATAACAACAACAACCGCCAGTCACTACCGTCATGTCTTTCCTAGCAAAGCTGAACGCTAAATCGCAGTGATACTATTGTTTTATGTTTTAGGAAACATCGCGCGGGTGTTGTATTGTTGGAGTTTTTGTGTATGTACTATATTTCCTTGTCACTGCATTCCCCCATACGCGAAAGTGCCGAAAAGCCTGACATAACTTAAAAAAAAAAAATATATATAAAATAATATAATCGGTACTTAGAGGTTGAAATCACATTGCGCATAAGACAATTGCTCAAATTGCACAGTGTTGTTATCCCGATTAGCATTTGCACAATGCTGCATGGGCTGTGAACTCTTGGCCGTGGGCTCAGCCTACTTTTGGCATAAAAGCATTTGGCAACTTTCGCAGAATCGACATTATGTTGCTGTTGCTCATAATAATTAATTCAATCGCGCATTTCGATATGCAAGTAGTGGAGTGTGTGGTCAGGGAACCCCTCAACTGACTTGAAACTACAATTGTAATCAGTAAATTGCACAAATCTGGAGTTATGGCAAGCGCAATGTATAAAAAAATGCTTAATTGAAAGCAGTTTGTTTTCACGTTTCATTCATAATTCAAACATTCTTAAGAATACACCCAAATAAGTAAGGTTAAGTTAACGCAAACATTCTGAGTATCTCCAACGTCAACATCAATTGGAGACCTTACTACTTCTGCGTTTTCATGATAGAATTTCACATTGAGTATCGTCGGAAAAATGTAATGAAAATCTGTTAAAGATTGAAGCAATCGTTCATCACAATATGTACATACATACTTACTACACATATATTTGGACGAGTATGAACGGATCATTTGACACTAAACGTGCTAATCTCTGTAGAATGAAGATACAATTGCATCAGATTTCGTTTTTATATTTGCCCGTTGACTGAACTGACAACAATGCGAAATGTTGGCTCAATATGTGCAACAAAGCTTAGTTTGTCGTTGTGCGGCCACAATTTACATCACACACACACTTATTTATCTATATATGTACATATATGCCTTTGTGTACGGTTGTATTTTATATTTAAAGGTCATTTGTCTTTAAGTAAACATACTTACATACTTACATATATGTATACATATGTATGTATATACATCCACCGCTAGCTCAAGACGCATCTCTAATTGGCATTACCCAGTGGCCACGGCTTGCTTTTGCGCAACATACATACTCCATTTGATTTATGGTATTTTTCATTTTTTCACTCTAAGCCACAGCCGCGAATGCTAGACAATAAGCAACGCTAACATAACATAGTTTCATAGTAATATACTACAGATTGTTGCCTCATCAGAGCTACTTCCAAGCTGAAATCCAAGTAGGGGGTATTTTAGGTCTAGCAAAACCTTGTCAAAAATGTACAATTAAATTTCATCTTAATCTTTGTAACACCATGAAATTAAATTATAAAAGTATGTAAGTATAAAGGGTTAGGTACATATGTACGTACACTGGTGGCAGAAATAATAGGGACAAGCCCATTGGTTTATTTTTAGCCAAAAAAAAAAATAACAAATAAAATAGTTTCTACCAATCAAAAACACTTGCTCGCGACAAAGAACTATCACCGAAGGCCTTTTTCAACATTCTGAATGTTTCGGCACCAGAAATTTGAAAGTCATACCAACCTAGAAAAAAGATATTCCGACGAATGGCTTTTCGAGCGAAATTTAAATTAGAATGTCTTACTATTTTTTGCCGACATTCAATTCAATTATGTGAACTATCTTGATGAAATTTGACCAATAAGGTACACTAGCAAGGTCTGATCTGTTTTCAAAAATTAATAAATTGGAGATATCACAATGAATCGTGTATTCCATTAAGGTAAGGTACGAAAAAGTAATGTAATCGCTCTACAACCGAACAAGCAAATAATCAGAGTTCAATTTCCGTGAACTCATTTTTCACAAGTGCTAATACTTAACTGCAATAATATTGATTCGGTCGATTTCAGTCTTAATTTAAAACTTTTACTTTTAAAAATGCGGTTAGATGCTTTATAAAAAAACATGATGATTTAAAAAAGGTGGCAGGAAACCATGCTGCAACACAGTTCACCTGCAATCAACCCATAATTCAAGCAGAAACTGCTTTACTTACCGAGTGTTCTGCCAAACAGTGCTCCAGTTCCGCTGTCGTTAATGTAGTAACTGTCGACAAGGTGGGAGCCAATTCAAGACGCTCTTCCATTTCACGCAGCCACTTTCGCAATTCTTTAGGATCGTGCCACGATAGTTCGTGCCGCTGAGTTACACCCAACAACTTAAATTATAAATTAAACGTTGACAATTCATAATGAGTACAAAAAGCATAATTCACCACAGATTTGAACCTTATTACTACTCACCTCAGCACAATGCGATTGTTCACATTCCACACCGTTAGCTACGTTGTGATCCGCAAGATGTCGCTCTGTTTCTTTGCATGTATCTAAAAGGTGTGTGTCCATGATGTAGTTATAGTTGGTTTGTATGGCAGCCCAAAGATCGTCTTTAGCCGAGCCAAGCCCAAACGTGGCACTGCTTTGTAGGCTTGACGAACTATAACTGTATCCGCTGCCCCAAGAATAGCGGTGGTTTGCGAAACTGCTGGTACTGCTTTGACTTTGACTGAAGCAGTGAGCTCTTACCCCCAACGTAGCGTTGGCTGCATTGCGTTCGATGTTTTTCTATGAAATATAACAGTGAACACAAGTTCATATTTAGTTTTATTGTTATCGCATATGTACATATGTGTGTATATCTTAATAGAAGATGTTTCAACAAAAGCATATTTAGATTAGATTATGTGATTCCGTAGTAAAACGTATGGCTATCGTATCTTCCCATATCACTAAAAAGCCGAATATGTGTAGATTCGATTTTAATGTAATATCTCGGACGTAAAGCTAAAAGCAGTAATGAAACTTAGAGTAAATTCGATGCCAAATATGTAATATTATTATAATAATGATTCTTCATTCGCTATATTTTTAAATTTGACATCGCTAAGGAGCTTAACATTCATCATCAAACGGGTTTGAACTATTTAAAAAAGGCTGGCTACAAAAAGAAGCTCGATGTTTGGGTATCACATGAATTGTCTGTGAAAAATTTAATGGACCGAATTAATATACTGCGATTCTTTGCTGAAACGAATTGAAATCGAACCATTTCTGAAGCGAATGGTAACAGTAGACGAAAAGCGGATCAAATACGACAATAATGTGCGAAAAAGATCATGGTGGCAAGCGTGGTGAAGCTCAACGAAATGGTCGCAAAGCCAGGATTGACGCCTCGAAAGGTTATGCAGAGTGTTTGGTGGGATTGGAAAGGAATCATCCACTATGAGCTGCACCAGTCTGGTCGAACGATTGATTCTACATTTTACTATCAACAGATGATAATCTCATCGTACAAGCAATCGAAAAAACGGCGAGAACTGATCAACAGAAAGGGTTTCGTCTTCCAACAGGACAACGCTAGACCACACACATCTTTGAGGACTCGACAAAAACTGGGAGAGCTTGGCTGAGAAGTTTTGATGCATACACCATATAGCCCTGACCTTGCACCATCGGACTACCATTTGTTTCGGTCAGTGCAGAACTCCCTTAATGGAGTAAAGTCGGCTTCAAAGAAGCCTGTGAAAATTAATTGTCGCAGTTTTTCGCTGAGAAACCAGAAAAGTTTTACAGTAATGGAATAATGTCTCCAGAGGAAAAGTGGTCGACCAAAATGGTACATATTTAGTTCATTATAAATATTAAAAAATAAGTTGAAGTTTGATTACAAATACGAAAAGACTTTTTCGACTATCCAATATTTCCTGAAAAGCTCGGAAATATATTACCGAAATTCGTGGAGAATCTCTTCCTGATACTAGTATTCTCTTACGTCAAAAGAGGATGCAATAGGGTCAAAATTTTCGCTGGGCCCCTGCATAGCTATAATGCTTTTCGTTATTCCAGCAGCCAAATATGTCGGCCGAGTGTATAAGTTGTCTTCATAAAATTGGGTGGGATTATGCATATTCTCAAGTATACTTGAGTAGTGGCAAACGTTATAGCAATTTGTACAAATCTTTCTCTAGTCCCAATGTAATCGACATAGTGATTTCCACCAACTTCTCCAAATTTCATATCGCTAAAATAATTTTGATATTTATGTTAATGTCATAGTTTCAATATTTCCCCGACTTTAATTCTTTGCAAATTGCAGACGTACGCGAACTTAGTCCTTCCTTACTTGATTAATAGTACATAAGTTGCTAAACAGGCAATATTTTAACAATGTGTCAGCTGCTAAATGAGTAATAATTCAAAGTAACTTACTGATCTTTGAAACAATTAGCATTGCGAAGCATAGGTCTACGCTAATTAAAATACTGAAATAACTTGAATTCGCCGAGATGAAAAAATAATTACTCCAAAGTTTATGTGATTTGCAAAGATACATTGGAACAGGCATACCTATCGCTTGATAACCAGAAGTGTCATAATTAAAATTATGTAAAAGCTTTTATATTTTTATGAGGCAAGTTGTGGCTTGCAGTTAAAACTGAACTGATTAAACTCAGCCTTAGGGTGCGTGCAGAGTGGACGCTGAAAGACGAGCCACTTTTAGCAAATTCGCTTCAGTTCGAACGCAAAGAGTAATGGCGAATTTACATACAAAATGTTGGCAACTCTCAGCTCTTTACGCTTTTGCAAGGAACAGTTGCCATTTTTAATAGAGAAAAGCACATAAATCATAGCGGTCATTCTGACATATCCTTTGCCTGCTTCGTATGAAGTATGAATTGTCAAGCAAAGCGAGGACTTTTGAAACAAACCTCCACCTACACAAATGTTGGTTTTTGTACAAAAACAAACCCAAAATTGTAACTCCGTGGTGCATGGAGCAATTATTGCTCCCATTTCTGAGAGAAGTTAACAGAATTGTTCACTTGAAACAAAATAATTCATTCATAATGTTATACATACATATATTGAGTACCAATGACGTAAGTATACACATTCAAACATACATAAATAGTTATATTGTATGTGTATGAATATTGCATTAGCCTACATTGTGGACGAAAAGGCAAGTAATAAAACCTAAGCAGTCATAAGTCGCTCACAAACGCACAAATACAATAATAAGAAAACACACTTGCTTAGCAATAAACTGGTTGTACAAATATTTCTCAACTTGTAGTCTTCTTATTCGGCGCTGTCTACCTAAAGCAGCTGCCAGTATTATTTTGTCGCGCTTTTTGTTAGTCATCAAAGTCCAAGGCTATTAAGTAGTAATTTTTTTATTGAGCTTGCATTTGATCGATACAGAATAGGAAATTCTTAATTTTCACGCACACGTCGAATGCAACATTGGCAACAGTCCCTGGCTCGTTTTGCAGCTGAAGTGGTAGAGGGCAAAATAAGGAATAACGCAGTATGGCCGGTTGCATAATTTGCAAAATAAACAAGAGAGCAAGCTAACGCAAACCCGCTTTGAAATACTTGCCACCATGAAAACGATGCCTAGTCGAAAAGACGAGTTAGAAAGATGCAAACTCTCACTTGGAAACTTGCAAATGATGACTAAAATCATCATTCTATACATGCAATACATACATATGTACTATGTAATATACACATGTACATGTCCGTTAATGCATGCCACTAACAAATTAACGATCAACTGTTAATTGACATCATTTCTTGAATTCGGCATTCTCCGCCCAACTTCTCTCTCCCATTATTGAAACTATGATCGCCAATTTCAGAAGATCAACAGGTAGGCAATGCTAGATTTTTAGAACGACCAGTTCTCTAAAAGCCTCTCAGATTGGAGAAATAGTGTGTGTAAGTATCACTTAATGCCGCAATGCATTTAGCTTCAAAGTTGTTGTTGGACCGCAATTTGTGTATTTGCGGTTGCTTCCTGCAGCTCGTATCATGTGTTCTAGGTCGTTGGAAATCTAGGAAATATCTATTGCTAATTTAATATTTATAATCAAAATTAATGTCTGTTTCTCTCTACTGTGTTCTAATTGCTCTGCAGGGACCTGAAAATGTCACAAATACAAAATATTCTTTACAGGAATTTGATTTAGATTGGTCAGTTTCCGATCTGAACAATTTCTTCGGAGATTGCACAAATGAAATGCTATAGTGGTTCAATATCGGCGTTTCTAAGCAGTTTCTTGGAGAGAAAATGACGTGCGCAAATTTTCAGATCGATATCTCAAAAACTGAAAGATTAGTTGGGCAGACAGATGGACATGGGCCTCTCTTGTTTTTTTTTTTTTTTGTTTTTGGTGGTACGAACTTCGTAGCAAACTTAATATACTCCGTTCAGGGTATAAAAAGGTCTAACCTTTACGTTCTCTATCAAACGCACTCCAAACTACTAAGGAAAGCTCGAGTTCGGGTGCCACCGATTAGTAAGGTTTTTTATACTATATATGATATATACATCCATAAACAGCTAATTGCCATTCAGTTAAGAATATAAGAAGTTGCAGCACTAATATATCTTTACTTACTTTTAAACTGTTGTATGGACGTTCGACATTTAGTTTAGCTTTAATTACGTCACGACCCTCAGACTTCTCATCGTCCGGTGGCAGCGATGTCATTGAAACAGAGGCCTTCATATTGGCTGAACCGGAAGCGATGACGTTTATTGGAGGCTGGCATCGATTCCCATCTGTGGGGCCACCTTTGCCAATATTATTGCTGTTCGCTTTGTTGCGTGCTTTATTGTCTTCTCGTTTCTTAGAGCTTTTATTGCGTTTCTTTTTGGCACTGGTACCAGTACCACCAACACCACCGTTTTTGTTGATTGCCTTTGTATCAGGTATGTCTGGTACTACAAATTCGCCCACTTTGGAGTTAGGCTGCATCTTCTCCGGATCTTCAATAGTTGTAATTGCTAAAGTGTTTACCATTGTTTTCGGTATCGAAATAGGATTTGTGTTTGTGGGTGTTGCCGTGCTCATCTTCGAAGCATCAACATACACCATGGCCGCATTTTCAGTCTCTTCGTTATTGTTAACCGCAGCTTCAATCGTTTTCGGCGCTGCTTCGGTTAAATTCTCACCTGCCGATTTGCTAATTGGTGGTGTTATTATTTTTATTGGTGAAAAATTCGATTCTTCATCCCGACAGATTTCACTAGTGTCAGTACTTTGGCTTGTGCCCTTTACTTCATGCTCGTTTTTATTTAAATTTGTGGACGCATTTGCATTATTGATTGTATTTCGTATATCTAACGTTTGCTCGTAGTGGTGTGGTAGCATAACGTTTACCTTCTCCCTCTTCGGCGAATCCATTTTCGTTCTTAAGCTTCCACATTAATTAGCTGATAGCGACCTAGTGCTAACCAAATCTCAGAAAAAAAGAAAATTAGTATATTTGCAGCCACTATCTGAAAAAAGAAAAGATAAATATATATTAGTCTTTACTTAATGATTGTTCATTTAATATTTAGATTAGTTATATCAGTTATTATAC
Organism: Bactrocera zonata; assembly: GCA_037783105.1. NCBI lineage: Eukaryota > Metazoa > Arthropoda > Insecta > Diptera > Tephritidae > Bactrocera > Bactrocera zonata. The sequence goes on from JBAWJQ010000473.1 coordinate 49,709, forward strand.
CAGTTATTAATTTTAATGATTTTATGTATATTTATCCATGAGCTTCTACATATGATAAGAACTTTTAAAAATACACTCAAATAATCATATTCAAGGTCAAAGTATAATTTGGAGCACATAACTAGAAGGGAAATCTAGAAACTCTTTCATTGAAAGAATCAATCCGCAGGCTGAACCCAATTTTCGACGGCTTTCAAGCATAAATCGGCCGATACTGTTGTAATTTCACGCTCGATATTCGTACGAAGTTCATCAATCGTCGCTGGCTTGTTAGCGTAGACCACAGACTTAACGTAGCCTCACAGGAAATAGTCTAACGGCGTCAAATCGCACGACCGAGGGGGCCAATTGACTTGACCATTTCGTGAGATAACAAGTTCACCAAACTTGGTTTTCAAAAAATCGATTGTGACATTCGCTGTGAGGCGCCGTCTTGTTGAAACCACAAGTTCCACATTATCCAATTGTCCAAAACTAATTCGGCTTTCATTGAGCGTTAGCTAATCCCATTCACAGTAACGTGCCGGTCTTGATCATCACGGAAGAAGTACGGCCCAATGACGCCGCCGGCCCACAACAAACCGCAATTTTTCGAGTTGCAATGGTGACTCATGGAGTGCATGTGCATTGCTGCCTGACTAATAACGCATATCTTGCTTAATGTTAGCCAGAAATGAGCCTCATCGCTGAAAATGATTTTTCGATGAAAATTCGAATCATTTTCATGTTGCTGCTCTGCCCTATTCTCGAACATACGACGATTCTGGTGGTCAAACTCTTTCAGTTCTTACATCAATTTGATATTGTACGAATGTAAGCTAAGATCTTTTCGCAAAATTCGCCACAACGACGTCACAGAGATGCCCAACGCTTGAGAACTACGTGTGAGAGGACTGATTTGGGTCTTTCTCAATTGATGCGCTAGCGACACCAATATTCTAGACACTACGAGCACTTCTTTGTCTCTCTGGCACGGGAACATTTTGTACTGTGCCTATGGAATCTAATTTTTCCACTAGATGCTCAATTGTTGATCTAAAGGAGATTTTGACGAACGATAAATTAGACATAGCACTCTTAAAGTTGAGGCCACTGAGACTATTTCGCGTATATACAGACGGGCATGGCTAAATCAAATCAGCTCCTCACTCCCATTTATATGCTATATTCTTTACAGGCTCCGACTTTTTCTACCAAATAATATGAATGCGTCTACTCTATTGAAATCGAAAATATTTTACGCAAAGTACCAAAGAATGCAGCATTCCTTGTTTTCTAAATGACTAGCAGCTGTTTTAAGTTTAATGAATTTCGTATTTGAAATTTGTTCGCATTTCTATCAAGCAGAATTGGTTCAACTCATCAACCTTTTTATAAATCCGCTATCTTATCGTGGTCGTACACTCTATCGATGTACTACATATATAGATATTCATAAAGTGTAACGGGAAATAAACGTGTCCAAAAGTAGAAGGAATATCGGTCTCTGACATTTGGTAGATAGCGTTAAACTCGCCATTCACCAACAACTTTCTGCGTGCTTTCAGTTCTAAATTTAGCCAACAACCGAACTCACTTTGAGTGAGAACGCAGTTCCGACTAGAAAAAAGTGTAAGTTCTGCCTCATTTTGAACATATGTCGCCAATTCGTTACTGCAGGAAAACGAAAACTCAAATGCTCTTTTAGGGCTATATGGAAGCGATGAATCATCCAGCGCCAGCACAAATAGTGGAAAGAATCAGGCAAACGCAATAGTTGTCTTTCAACTGAATACCAAGGCTACGCACCCCAAACAAATATGTGCTTACTGCACTGACGAATTCACACTCTTTGCTCTCGCCATAGAATTAAGGTGCGGCTCGATACGATGAACGAATAAGAATTAGCAATTCAAAAAGGAAGTTGTGCGATTATCGACGACTATGAAATATTGGACAAGATCAATCATTTAAAGTGTTTGTACTATAGTGTATTCCCTTTGCATATATTTGTATGTATGAATCTAAGGAAGAACCCAATAGTAGGTAGGTTTTTTTTTTAATATTTTATTATTTTTAAAAATACTTTTAGACTCAATATATGCCTGGTTCAATCCTATAGATCTTACATTTAAAATAATTACTCACTTCATATATAAGGTGCGTTCCAAAGTAAACAGGACTGAAAAAAAACAGAACAAATGGTTTTTTCATCAAAATCAGTTTATTTTATTCAAAATAGTCTCCTTCTGCTTCAATACAGCTTTTTGCACGGTTTAAATAACTTGAACGAGTGTTTTAGCTCGTTGGCCGGTATGACCGCCAATATGCCGGTGTAAGCCTTTTGAATGGCCTGTACGTCTGCATGACGCTTTCCTTTCATGGGCAAATGCATTTTTCCGAAAAGGAAGAAGTCGCACAGTGCCATATCAGGTGAATACGGGGAGTGGTTAATGGTTAAAATGTGATTTTTTGTCAAATAATCGGTTTAATGATGTCCTGCGAATGTTGGATTCTGAGCAATTTTTGGTCGTCAGTCAATTTGTGCAGAAGAAACCGTGCACACACCTTTCGTAAGCCCAAATTTTCGGTCAAAATACGATATATCGATGTTTTGGAGATGTTCAATTCTCATTTCCATGAATTTCAATGATGATTTCGACTGATTTTTGATGAATTCACGGACAGTTTCGATGGAATTTCAGGTGATCACAGATTTTGATTCGCCCACATGTTGATCGTCATTTATGTCCTTACGAACACTTTGAAAACGTTGAATCCACTCTGCTACGGGATAGGCAATCATCGCCATAAACTTGTTTCATCAATTGAAACATTTCGGTTTACAGTATTAACAGCAACAACAATATCAGCCTCGAAATCCACGCCGAATAACTCTTGCCCACAGTTGCTACTTTGGTCTGAGTAGGCAGTTGAGAAGTAAAGCCCCCTTTCGACGAACCAAGACCAAACTCTATAAGTCACTCATTATTCCCGTCCTACTATATTGTGCAGAGGCATTAACGATGACAAAATCTGATGAGTCGACGTTGCAAGTTTTCGAGATAAAGGTTCTGGGAAGACTTATGGTCTTTTGCGCTTTGACAACGGCGAGTATCGCATTCGATGGAACGATGAGCTGTACGAAATATACGCCGGCATTGACATAGTTAAACGAATTAAGAGGCAGCGGCTATGCTTGCTAGATCATGTCGTCCGAATCGACGGAAACACTCCAGCTCTGAAAGTATTCGACGCCGTACCCGCCGGAGGAAGTAGAGCAAGAGGAAGACCTCCACTCCATTGGAAAGACCAGGTGGAGAGGGACCTGGCCTGACCAGAAATGTGTCTCATCGCTGAAGATGATTTTTCGATGAAATTCCGAATCATTTTCAAGTTTTTGTCAGCCCAACTTACACTTGAAATCTCCAATTGGCGCCAAAAAGCAAAAAGGAAGAAGGACTGGCGCGCTGTTGTAAACTTGGCTATAACCGCGTAAGCTAATAAATAGGAATAAGAAGTATACCAATAAAGAATGACGTGTGTACAGTTAAATACAGTACATGTCTTTGTTTTGAGAGACCAGCGAAATAACTTCGTTATATTTGAGTTTTCGAAGTGTGGCAGTTCGTATATATATCACTTAGAGAAAATTGATAAATGTGTGAAACGTTTTTGATAGAAGGGTAAATTTGAATTTTTGTAGTGAAAATACTGAAACGTGTAACCTTGATTCATTCAATTTGCTTAGAGCTGCCAAAAAGCCACGAGGAAAATTATTGTCATTCATAAATAACAAATGGATGACATATTCTGGCAAAGCACGGTTGCAATGCATAAATGCTTTGCATGACATCGCTATATAAATTAAAAAATGCTTTATATGTTACGTTTACACGAAAGCAGCCATAATACTCCATTTATTTATTCTGCTCAGCGACTAAACACTAACATTATTTTGTACATTCGTACCTGTGTTCGAGAGTATAAATACTTGTAGGCTACTATACATGCCGTACATACGTAAATTGTATGTATTGAATACGGTCGGGAGTCTAAAGTTTCGATACTTTTTGCCAGTAGCAATGACGTCATGCAATAAAAACTTACATTTACGAAGAGGCGAAGTGAAGGATTTTATTATAAAATTTTTCTAAATTTTATTAAGTCGAAAAATTAATTTTATTCAAAACAATCACGTGGTAAAATAGAAATAGTACGACGTGACGACTTGGCGACTTGAAAACTGATATCACTCATACCACTATTATGAATGGACGCTATTGTGCCGTTGCCGCTCTACTAGCCATGTGCCAACTGCAAAATGTTTACATTTTTGCAAATTGGTTAAATCTCTGGATTTTCGTCTCAGATAACTTTGCTTGTTAGTGATACTCTCAATAGTGGGAACTAGAGGTATATCAGAGAGGGTTAGTGGGTGCATCCTAAATCTAAATAACAGTATCAGCTTTTTATTAATATAACCTCTCTTTTCATTATAAGTTTCAAATAAATAAAACTAAGTGAGTCTATAACCTATAAAATATGTAAGTTAAATATAATATCATTAGGCTTAAACCACGAAGAATCCTAGCAGCTGCCTAAAAGCCTGAAATGATCATAGCATATGTATGTAACCAAAGCGCGTTGCTTCAAACATAATTCAAAACTTCCGATGACGCCTTAAAAGCATACAATACCTTTGTATACATACATACATATACGGTAACAAACGAATCGTACTCATTGCACTGTACTAAGTGTCCGATTACCTTAGATTCATTTCACTGAGACTTTAGTTGGAGAAAAGTGAGTCAACTGTTCTCATGCAGTCCAACATTCGCATGTATTTAAACATTACACTTAAGTTATACTTGAGCAAAGCAACTCCATACTCAAGTTAGGAAGGGCTAAGTTCGGATGTAACCGAAAACTTTATAATCCGTAATTTGAAAAGATAAAAGGCGGGGAAATACTCCAGGTGTTGCATAATTTTATATTAAATTAAGGGGTTAGGGGTATCAGAGGCACGAAAAAATGAGAATTTTCAGTATTTTTTATTTTTTGCATTAAATCGTGTTATTTTACAAAAGTAGTAATATGGCATTATTATAGAATATGTTGACTTGAACTAACGAAAATTTCAAAAAAAAAAATTTATTCGAATCACTTAAAAACCAATTATCGGATCAATGTGAAATTTTCAGAGAATATTTTTAAGATATTACACTTAATGAAAATGCAAAAAAAAATTACTTTTCTGAAAATTATGACTACCCCTAACCCCTTAAGGAAAGTATGACCCTGATTTTATCCATTTTAGGGAAGAGGATATATTTGGCTAAGAGAAGTATTGACCAATATACCCGTTTTTCGCAGAAGAAGGAGCTATTATTCTACAAATATTCACTCCGAATGTCAATGCTAGATCTCAAATATTGACCGATATTTTCGGTAAAAAGTCAACCATGGGCTCTGGGGTCTACAAATTCGGTATCAGGGTCTTTCAAAAGTTATAATGCGATTTCGAAGAATTTTGAGCATAATATGAAAAACCATGAGGGTATTATTTGAATTTATTAACTAAAAAAGTGACGAAAAAGACTACCCTAGATTGTCAAAGGTGTGATCAATAATGTACAAACGGTCCGAATGAAAATTTAAAAATTTTCAATCCAAATTAAAGAAATAAATTCGCAAAAAAATTATTATTTTTTTTTAATCGAAAAACCGTAACAAAAATATAGTTTTACTAGTACGACATATAACGTTTACATAATCTTATCTTCCAATTAGTGAATTAGTTACGTGAAAATTAATTTATCTTATCGAATTTTAGCATTAAGTATCATATTTATAAGTGCCAGTGTAGTTAAACTGGATCGCAAATGTCAATAAATTTGGCCAATTCGTTTCTCATTGTGGTAGTACGAAGGTTGTCGTTTATATTAGAGATTAGAGCACTAAAACAAATAATAATCGTCGAAAATCGCTTTATTGTTTTTCAAAATATTCTCAATTAAGCTCTATACACTTAGCATGCGTTTGGATCAATTGTGGAAACTTTTTTGCCACTCATATTGAGGTATCTCCAAAACGTTGACCTCTTAGCCTATTTCTTTCGTACGAGAATAAAAAGAATTCATTCGATGCCAAGTTTGGACTTAGGGTGGATTTACTTATCAAATCGAGGAATATTGCTAAACAGTACTATTTTTGCTCGAATGCGTGTCAAGAAAAATTGAGAGCTTAAAGTCGTTTTCTTTTGCCGTTAGGTTGATGGGTGGTTTGCGAAGCAAATAGTCTTTTCATGTTCTTAAGGCCCCAACTAGCCTATAGGCTTGGAATCTGAAAATGGCACCACATTGCGAAAAGAAGAAACGACTGGCGGGCTGCTGTTAAGGGGGTATTCTACTCTAGAATTTTGAAAAATTCGATTTTTTTCACATATTTAAAGTTTAGACTTTCAAAAATATGACCTTCGAAGGATTTTTCAAAATTCGACTTATTTTCGGAGATACAGCCGATTTTGTGAGGTGGCGTCCGTGTTCACTAGAATTGTCTCCTAAACTTTAAACGCGTTTTTCTCGAAGCTACTTTTTTCCACACGATACCGGCATTATCTCAAGTTCTATACAACCGATTTACTTGAAATTTTGTGTGAACCTTCTTTATATAATCCTTTATCGTTCCTACCAGCATCGTCTCAAAATTTTTGTTTTTAATATTTTAAAAAAATTCAGGGATTTCAAAAAAAAAAGCGTAAAAAATTATTTTTATTTTCAGGCAGTCGCCATTTTTCAAAAAAAATTTTTTTCGTGTTCCCGGACTATAACAGCATCCTTACTGATTAAGAATTTCTTTTGATTTTTTTTCAGACCACCAGGAGAGTCAGGATCAATGTCCCCAGGACGCGCCATTTTTTTTACACCTGTCTCTCCCCCTCTAATTATTTTAATTTTTAATATTTTTTTGTAAAATTTTTTTTCTGTATTCTTAAGATATCAATAAAAAACACCATAAAAAAATGGATAGTAAAAATATTTTTGGTTTTTTTTTTTAAATAAAATTCAAAAAACTGCCCAAAATTTGATTTCTAGAGTAGAATACCCCCTTAATTCGACTATAACACCGTTAGCAGTACTGATATATATATGAATGATTCGTTTGTAAAAATCTAGTGAGTTAAACTGGTTCTACTAGCTTGCAATGTCTGATGCCAGAATTGATTGATGGTTCAATGTTCTGGATATGATCGATTTAATCATATTTTAAAGGCCAGTTAACGAGCGATATCCTGCCATTTTATCTTTGAAATTTTCTCCAACAAGAAGAAGTCATAATAGAAGAAAATCAAATGCACTTCCCCATGCAGTTATACACATACATACATAATACACATGCAAATATGTTGCTTGGCCACTTTTAGTGCGTTTGGGCAATACATGCGCACACACTTGTTTATCTTCACTTTCCTCCATACACGCTAAACAATATAAGAGTCAGCGTGATTGCACTTTAAACTTCAGTGCCACGATGTGATGCACTTAACATTTTTTGTATTTTTATTTGAATGCATAATCATTTAAAGAATACTGACTCTATTGAAAATATTCCGGTCAAGTGAGCAATCAAGCGAAATTGTTAAAAACGGATTACACATGTTCATACATACTAACATGTGTGTGCGCTTATTGTAACAAAATGAAGTAAGAAAGTATCAAAAAAAAGTCATTCATTCATCAAAAGTGATAAGACTAAAATTGGTATGCTCGGATCGTTGAAGTCTTCGCGGGTAAATGGGGTATAATAAGCCACAAAAGGTCTTGTGTTTGAACCCTGTCTCGTCTTGCACATATTTCATTTCATAGGCGCAATTGTTTCCGTGATGCTCCATTGTATGACTATACTATACCATAGCTCATATATGTATGTACTTGTACTAAATGCTTTAATTTCTGTGACTTCCTAGCGCCATACAATAATTTTCAGAACAAATATTTTGTGGTACAGACTTCGCAGCCTTCAGGCTCTTAGTCGTGCGTGAAGTTTGATTTCAGAACAAATATTTACCAACTATTTCTTCTTGTTTCAATAAACACCTATAACATGCCTTTGGGCTCTCTAAAGTTGTAGAGACGTAGAGGCCAGTGATTATTTACATTTATTTATTTATTTGATGTGAGTATATTTATTTAAATTATATATGTATGTTAACTCATATTGTACATACATATGCATGAATGAAATCTCTTAATGACATTGATATGCATAGCTTGGCTGGGAATTAGGACACTCCCAAGCCAAATTGTTATTTTTTGTTGTTATTTCTTGTTATGCTGCTGACGAAAATACTTCATTGGTCAGGACAGCCAAACAGGTTGGTTGACTGCCTTTGGTGCGGCTTCTGCACGGAGAAGTCACGTCGTCGCGACGCACTCAAGTTAAATTCGTTAGCTGCAAAATCAGGTGCAATTTCCACCACAACAAGTTTCTTTTTCAGTTTTATACTACTCACTGGAACACACATTTTGATGAGGAAAATTCGCGAAATTCAGTTGCGTAAGTGGGCCACATTCAAAATTTTATATTGATTTGAGGTTTAACAAATTTTGGTAGGATCCCTTCATATAAGGAGTATTGTGATTTTAAGTTGAATATCTATACAATGATTTGAGAAAGGTGTTTGATAGAGTAAAGTAAATTGTCATTTGGTAATCGCGTTAGCTATATAATCCCGAAAGAATATTCAGTTTGTCTCAATTCTTCCGGTTTTTACAGATTTCTTATAAAATATCATTTAAGTGTCCAAAGTCCAAAGAAAAAGCCGCTACTCACAAAGAAACATGACAAATACTTTAAACAATGCGTTCTCAACTCTAGTATTGTAGACTGGCATCATGCATCTTTCCTCAAATAATAATACTGTTTCAGTATCCAAAGAAAACTGTAACCAACTAGCCTTCCGCAATAGCTTTATATAACCATAGAATTGTACAGATGTCGCTGTAACTGAACTAATTACATTTCAAACTGTAAACTATAACAAGCTCGAACGAGAGAAATCTCTTAGTAACTGCGTTTATCGATAGTCGGTCAAAGTAAGACTATGTCAATAGCTCTTAATTCATTTATTATTCAATAATTACCGAGCGTACATTTCTAGTGGAAAGTGACACTATTGTACTATATAAACACTTTAGCACATCAAACCAATAAGAAAAGTCATAACTGCATAAAATGTTACCTGAAATTGGTTTTCTAATTGGTTTCGCATTCACCGTATTCTTCATATCTGGTCTACAGCAAGATTGCATATAATGCTTTAAAAATAATTTAATTAACTTCTGATTAATTTTTTTTTATAATCCCAATTATAGTAAAAAGGTATAGTAAAAATAATTTTTAGTCCCACTACGTATTGAAAAAAGAATCCATATAGTAATTAGGAATGTAAAAATGTAATTAAATAAGAATAAACATTCTTCGTGTTTGCATACTTCTCGTTCTACTATTTTGATCTAAAGATCACACAGAGACATCACGTTCAATACTCAAAAAAAATGTATTTTTTAAATAAAATTTTTGAATTGGAATATTCGCAACCATGATCTAAAGCATCTCAGCACACATAATGTTCTTTGCTGATAATCACTGAACTGACTGAAAGAATGACGCAGACATGATCACGCATATTTCTATGTATGCAGACACATACATAGACATATGTACATACATTCATACATATGTATGAAAGTATGAAAATAAATATGCACCATAAAAAGTTTTTTTAAAGCTATGTATCGTGCACTCACTCAAAAAACAGCTAATGCTCATCCCCATTTCCAATTTGATTAAAAGCTGCACATAGTACATATTACATATGTATGCAGATAAACGTAAAGTGTAAAGTGCTACTCTTGCATTGACTGGATGGGCATGATTTTAATGAGCCAGCGAAATAACTTATGGTGGTGTCAGACAGCTATTTCTATTTTAAGCATACCGATCACAAAAGGGAGATACAAAGAATTCAAAGACCTTACATATTTTTATACGCTTACATGCTACAGTGTAGACCTCTATAAGTGGTACATAAGAATTTTAAATAAAAATGATAAATATTGAGCTAGATTGCACTTCAAAAAGTATATGACGTTTTCCTAAACGGAATGTTAAACAATTTCAATTTTGAATCATTTTCACCTTCCTGCCCATTCTCACAATTTCTGCATGAATCCTCACCCAAAACTGCAATAATTTACATGTAACTTGTATGTAAACATTCTTACTTCGTAGCAGCCACTTGTATGTGTGTTCGCCGCTTAAATTTTGTTTACATTTACATTGTTCATATAACAAATTGAGGTCAATAATGTTGTATGGGGAATGTGCTCTCATTTTAATTGCATGGCTTCTTCAAAAATCGGCCTTAATAAGCCATTCAAAAGTGGATATTTTTAACTAATTATTATTAGATAGTTATTGTTAAGGAAGAAATTATTAGTTCGATAATTCAAAAATATGTTTTTGTGCCTATCCATACAACCGTTATGTGAACAGAACTATTACACTCTGTAGCAACATGTTGCAAGAGTACAAAAACACCAATAAACATCTAATCATCTGCATCACATTCACTTGACATATTCTTTTATGCAAAAGCGGAAACATTGTTCAATGTTTATTTTCTGAATCCAACAAAAGTTCTATAGAAAAAGAGAAAGAAATTATCTGCATTTTGGATTTTCCAGTCCTCGTAGCGAACATTTTTTACCATAAATATACATATGTACATCTAAGTGTGTACGCATTGGTATTCACAACCGTCAGCTCTCCAGAATATGTATTACACAAACAATTTAAAACTCCTAAATATAGTGTAAGTAAAAATAACGCATTTTCTTCTGTTAAAATTGTGGGGATTTAATTTTATATTTGTGTCCCTTCGATTTTTCCTAATTGACCAATTGTATATGCATACGAAAAATGATATTCCTAATGCTACCGTTTGTTGTGTCTTGGTTCTCATTTGGTGTTTACGATCATGTCATAATATCGTTTCAAAAATATGCAAGCTTTATTTTAGGAAGAGAGGAATTTAAAGTATTAACTCTATGATGCATATAATTCTTTGAATGGAGCACTAATACAAATTTTCTCTCTATATTCGGTTTAGTTCAAGCTGCACATTGGATATGTTCATGCACATGTATATAATGCAGTAAGTACTCAATGCTGATCACATTCATGAATATTACCAGTTGTCAGTAGCTTCAGAGCTCAGCCGACTATTTCGAATTTTAGCATTCTATAAAAGTGAATAGCCAAGTGTTAAGATGTTTAGAAATAATTGAAAAGACGTATACTACTTTACTACTAACTAGTACTACATCTGCTGATATTACCTTTACGATGGGTTGGTATCTATTGTTATCGCTTTTCGTTTCGGTGCTCTTGATATTTTTTACTTATTTATGAACTATATATGCATGAAGCTATTTTCGTTTCACTGAAGGACATCATGCGATATATTGGGCATAGATAAAATATTAGGTATAACTCCATATAATATATCCAAAACATTCGAATTTTATTTTTATACCATGGACACCTGTTCCTTTAATACGATCACTTATTACAAGGAAAACACTGTTCAGCATTGCATATGTCTTGTGGGCATAACATATTTGTTACTTCTTGTTTGCTTGGACTTTGCACATATGTTTCTTTCACTGAATCAACCCTGTATTTTAATTAATTTCGTTCACCAGTTACTCACATATTCTTAATATGTACATATGTACATATATATCGCTAAATGTAAAGAAAAATAGTAATTTTGGTCACTTTTGTTTTGTTGCCCTCGACCAGTTTCGAATTGCACTCTTTAAATATTCGTATAGATTATTTCATTGGTAACTTATTTTAGTCACATTTTCAATGCACTTATCTTAAACTTTACACACACAACCATACAATCTCTATTAATTTTCTGCTCTTTCATGCACTTTGGTTTCGGTACATTTTGCACCACCAACTTCTTATTACTTCAGCGAAGAAATTGCTATTACTTTGCTAAGAATTTAAAGCAAATATATAACACTATTGGTAAATTTATTTTTATTTCTTCATAACTAAAGACGAGTACTTTAGTTATTTTTTAATTGAATTAATTTTAACCGAAATAAATTTTATTCAATTAATTTATAACACACAACACAAGCGAAAACGAAACACTGAAGTTAGTTTTTAAAATGCCGGACATACAAATTACAATTAGCCGAACAGAATAATGATAATAAGTTTCTACAAGCAACCCTGACACAGGGTTGCCTAACTCCACAAATAACATCCTCGTTCCGTTCCGATAACTTTCCATTGTTTGCAACATTTTCAGTTTTCATTTTTACTAATAATTTACGGTAAACGAAGATTGAAGTATTTAACGCCAAACATTGTTATCAAAGTTCCGATGATCGAAAGTCAAGCTCAACCGTTCATCTCTATCAGAGGTTCCCTAATGGAAAAAATATGGGAATAACGTCGAAACAACAAAGAAATGGGTTTATATAAAGGTGAAAAAGTATAAACATGTTTAACATTTATTAAAATCAATAATTTTTAGCGTTAAGCAGAGTTAAATTAATCGAAAGGAGAGTTGTAACAAAATATTTGCTTTTTTCGAACTATTTGAAACACCCGAAATGGAGTTTTGTTATTCAAAACTGCAAGAACCATTTTTTGCATCCCTGCAGTCGAAGATGTAAAACGAGCAGAAGTTGAAAAATCTACAAATTCGTAGAGTAAATTTCAATTGGTAAAATTGTTTTATTATTGTTGATTCAACTCTCTTATATACGGTTTAAAAATTTATAAAGACCTGTGAGGCACGTAAACGAAGTGTCCTATTATAACAGCAGGGAATAAACTGAAGAGGCTTCTTTGAGTTGCAAGTAAAAATATAATAAGCACTCTTTCAACCAAATGAGAATTGCGGACATCGCATTCGTAAGAGGCTAAAAAATGTCAAATTTGCAACGCACTATTCTCAAAAATAGACTACCGCCTACAATACCTGGTGGTCGGATAGGAAGAAGGTAATCTATTATTTTATTCCTCGTCTTTATATTTGATATTCGACTATCACCAAACATATGTAAAATTAAAATTTGTTATAGCGACTCATTTAAAAAGTCCCGAATTCGGGATTTCAAGCCGGCACTCTGGAGTGAATTCTTTGCTGAAAAAGAAGACGTGGTCTTAGACGAGAATCGTACTTTCCGTGTATATCGCACAAAAGCGCCACAGAAACCTGGGCCGATTCTACTCCTTCTACATGGAGGGGGATATTCTGGTCTGACATGGTCGCATTTTTGCGTAAGTTAATGTTGTACATGTAATGAAATTTTTATCCTAATCGGAATTATATTTGTTTAAGGTGGAAATAACTCGCATTATTCATTGCCAGTGTCTTGCAATCGATTTACGAGGTCATGGCGACACTAAGACAGAACTTGATGACGATCTTTCCTCAGATACACTTGCAAAGTATACGTAATATACAATAAAAAATATATGTACAAATACTTTTCTTTGTAGGGATATAGGAGACCTAGTATTGCAGCTTTACCAGGAAGATATTCCTCCCATCTACCTTGTTGGTCATTCGATGGGAGGTGCTATTGCTGTTCATTTCGCGCACAAGGCAATTGTCCCAAGTATAATTGGTATAACTGTAATTGATGTGGTCGAGGGAACCGCTATGGAAGCTTTGGCAAGCATGCAAAGTTTTCTACGTTCGCGTCCCACTCACTTTAAAAGTATTCCAAATGCTATAGAATGGTGTATTAGAAGTGGCCAAATAAGAAATGTAGAGAGCGCAAAAGTTTCAATGCCTGGTCAAATCATTAAGTAATACTTTAAATTTATTTACTTAGACCGATATTAAATAAATACTGTGTGTGTGTATTTTCAGTTGTGCAACGCAGCAGCTAGCCACTAACGAACTACCATTGTCTGAAGATGAAATCGAGGACAGTGCCTCAACAAGTAACTTTACACACCCTTTCAGTATTTCCGAAGATGAAGAAATGGGCAACGATAATGGAGGTGATTCCGTCACTTCAGCTGCTAGTACCGCACTCGGGGGAGAAAATGATAGTAGCTCAGATTCATCAGATTTTAAAAAACCATTTATTGGACATGTTGAATCTCCGAAAAGGTACTTCTACATATGTTCAAAAAGATTGTGTACAATTTTTTCATTTATAATAGGTATACTTGGCGCATTGATCTGTCCAAATCAGAAAAGTACTGGGTTGGTTGGTTTACCGGTTTAAGCGAAAAATTTTTAAATTTACGCGTCCCGAAACAACTATTACTGGCCAGCATTGATGGTTTGGATAAGGCGTTAACTGTTGGCCAAATGCAAGGTATATACATACGTACATATGTTGAATGGAAAAGAGCTTAGTGTTGTTATATTTTCAACAGGGCGTTTTCAAATGCAAGTGCTGGCGCGATGTGGACACGCTGTTCATGAAGATCGTCCACATGAGGTAGCGGAGGTTATTAGTGGCTATCTTATACGCAATCGTTTTGCAGAAGCAGTTGGCGAATTTCATTTTCATTTGCCAGCATGTTAATTTTTACCGTGCCAATTAGCATTACAGAAAAATTGGTTATGAAAATAATTCATCAAGAATGCAATCAAATTCAAAGATTTAATTCGGAAAGTATATTTCACATAGAGAACGAGAAATATATGCGGATAACTTAAATTTAAAACATGTGCTACTAATAAAATATAACAAATAAATTATTTATTGCAGTTAAACAATACTATTTTTTACTGTTTTGCTCCCTTCCTACCTTCCATTTGTCCCACAATAAACAAAGCAAACTTTGTAGTGATTAAATGGTGATGTATGATTGACACAAATATTAGATGATTAAATTAACTGCTTGCACCTATTTTGGCGATTCACATTTACTATGTATGACTGCAGATTTTTGTGTTGCTCAAAGACAAGCATAAATTTCCAATAAATTTTTTAATGTTTAGCAATAAGTATAATTGGTTCGCTCAATAATCTTATATCTTGGTAAATTTAAATATGAAAAGGATATAGTAACAACCAATGAAATGTGCTTGCAAAGTGCTTAATATTGTTATGTGTGTATGAAAATATATGTACTATTTAGATCAATTTTGATTTAAGATAAGTTAAAGGGAGTTATAGGCGGAAACAGTGTCTGAGCTTCCAACCAAGTTTTACTGCACAAGTTAGCCTTGCGCTTTAATACTGAGTTAAAAGCTGGCACAGTTAATTTGTATTGATTGAAATTAGTTTTGTATACAAAATAAAAATGTGCACCTTTACTCCACGAACCGAATACCACTTTTTTTAATTTGAATTTTCGTTTCAAGCGCCTTTATATGGCGAAGTCGTTCAGCTATTTGTTCACGAACCTCATTCCTGAAGCGCTTGCCTTCACCTAATTCTTCCATTTCAGCCAACCAGTTTGCGCGCTCATTAATTTGTTCTAAAACTATAAAAATATGTAAACTATTTGTCCAATTTTTATGTGTCAGAAATTTACGTTCATCAATTATATTTTCTTCTGTGGCATGGGAGTCTGTTCTGATTCGTGGCTTACGTTTTGCCTTCACTGACGTTTCTGCAAGGCGCATACCTGACATGGCCTCTTGCAGTAGTTTCTTCTCTTTTTCTGTAGGCATCCTATTCGTTGGCCTCGGACGGTAAGAGGGTAGTTTGTAGGCATCACTAGCTAAAATCTGTTCAAGGCTCTTCCGTTTAGCAAGATGGGCACGTTGCAGAATATCAAGCGCACCAGCTTCTGGATCTTTTGTGTTTATAGGTGGAGGCTCAGGTTTTGGCAAAGGCTCCCCATTCCGTAAGTGATAGTTGATCTTTTTCCGCATCAGCATTGACATTTTGGACTCAGCCATAAGTGCTAAGGCAAGATAATATATAAATACCATAAATGCACATGTAATGTACTTATATATGAACATTCTTTGGTTAGCAACCTTTCAATAAATCCGCAGTTTCTTTGCTGTACTCTATTTTGGGACTGTGAAACATTCCTCCTTGGGCAATGCGTTCACTTGGCCACATAATAGCTTTATTGTCCGTACTTAAAATCTTTCCGTTATCATGCACAGGACCCCCTGTGATTTTGTCCACACATCGAGTTTTTTCCATTTTAAATGTCAACGTATACACCAGTCTATTTAACAAATACGGATTTATAACAATCTACAAATATGTATAAAAATAAAAATTTCGCAAATTGACAATTTTTTGAAATCATACTTATATTTTCAGTAGCTCAAATAAGGTAACAGTACTTTACCATATCCACAATAAATTGTCATGTCGATAAATAAACCAAACTCTTTGGAGAGTGTTTTCAACTCCATGGTAACACTCATAAAAATATTTGTTTTTTTTTTTCGTGCTCCCTTTCATCATAAACAGCGGTGATATAAGAGAAGGAAAGAAAAACACAGAATAATTATCCAAATAGACTTTATTTATGTCGATATTAGATATTAAATCTGTTTAAATTTGTTATTGTACTACACAAAGATACAAGATTCGTATGTCGTTAGTTATTTTAATTTTTCTTATTCATCTAACATACAGTTTCATAAATAAACAAATTATTAACAAATTAACTAACATGATATACCTGACTGATATTTTTTATTTTAGTTTTCTCAACACAAATTGTCAATAGTTCTTAATTAAATACAAGCTTTAGCATGTGTTATCGTCCTTTGCTCTGCATTTCTTTACTATTTGCGCTTGCCTTCGAATGTATGTATTTTTTAATTGTTTTATAAAAATGTATGACATGCACTCGATAAGAAAAAAATGAAGGTATCGGCCGAACTAATCTGTCAGCTAAGGATAGACAAAATTTGTTCTAACATATAAAAATAATTATAAAATTTTACTACAGTGCGTGCTCAGTGGATCACAACTTGCATACAAGTTTTATCCAATACAAAAAACTCAAGTCAATTGGTTCTTATGCAGGGCGATTTCAGTTTCTATATAAATTTATCATGCGTTGCTTGGCATAATGGCATAAACAAACGCGTGTGTAGCCGCCAGACGAAACTCGTATTTGTGTGATCTTCCTAATTCTCATGATTTTTCTAGTGTCACATACATTTAAAAGGCAAACATATGTATGTACGTATATACAATTACAAATATAAATACAATTACGATACAATATAACAATATAAACAAATAAAATTGCTAAATAAATTGATTTTACAAATTAAATTATAAACAGCAGCCCGGGCCTTAAGAGGGATTTGTCTCTGTAAATATAAATTTGGCCTAACTTGCGCAGCATTCATTAGCGTGAGGTTTAGCTCACAATTCATTGGATCATAAGGCTTATAACAGTATATATAATTTTATATATGTATATAAGGACAACTCTTAAGTTACTTCATTATGTCGGTATGCTGGACAAGAAGTTTACAAATATTGCCGTAGGACTATATAATTTCAGCTTAACAATAGTTTTTTTTCTTTTAATCTATTTGATATCTTACATACTACTGTCGTATAGCGAATATATGCACACATACCTAGTGTTAAAATCAAAGTTCAGCTTTGCACAGTGTTTATTAATAAGACAAAATATTCAAAGTGTATCGTGCCATCTAAAGTTGTCTAATATTTTAGTATATAACTTTTTTTTTCTTTTTTTAATTAAAATTAAATTCAGCAATTACATTCCGTACAAGAGACTTGCCTGAAGTTGATGAAACTCCTGTGTATTCAATTTGAATAAATGTCAACAATTGAGCGTCAATAGTGTTTATAAGCGTTTTAATCGTTTATATCTTAGTACCAGAAAGTAATTTTAGTCAGTCTCATTGTCGCGATGCATTTTTTCCTAATTAGGCTCTATTTTCGGTTAATTTGGTAAATTGTAATTGAAACATTTACATTATTTCGAACGAAAGCATGGTCGGCCATCATAATCACAAAATTCACCGAACTGTGTTTTCTGTCGCTTTCCAGAGGTTCCATGTGATTACTTAATTTCTCAATGCGCATTCTAGAATAATGTGAAATGTTGCTCGAACTTTGAAAAATTTTCCTATATCAATGAAATACATAAATAAAACAAATAATTACCGTCAATGTAGTTTAAAGTGTAACTAGCCAAAAGCAATATTTTCACATAACTACATAAAGTATGTTAATTTTTATCTTATATTGTCGATTTGCTAATATTAATCAAAATTATACGCTACCCCGTTTAGGTTAGTAAGAGCCGAATTGAAAGCTATAATCCAAATATCTACAACAAATATCAAGTTTCAACCGAAATACAACAAATACAATATTAATAGATGCACAATTTCATCTACGATTGCATATATAATATTTTTAAATGAAGTACTCAACAAACTAGTATAAAATCTAACAAGTTCAGTTGATGGCTTGCTCGGTCATTTGCAAGCACAGCGTCTCCAATTGATCTAAACTATTAATGTCGTTCATGGCTACAGTAGCGGAGCTAGACGATGGAGCTTTCATATGCACTTTATCCACTATTTGTAAATTCATGTTAGATAACGAAGGGATTGTTGTTGCGGGTACTAAGGGTGTATTTTGTTTACCGCCGTGCACCTCATTGAATGGCGTCGACATATTGCTACAATTTTTCACAGTTTTTACACCACAACTACAAGTATTACTACTATTTCTATTCACATCGCACAAACAATTTAACAAGTTGTTATTTCGACAGCTATTGCCAACTGCGGCTGCGGCTGCAGCAAGTAGCTGCAACTCTTGCTGTTGCTGTTGGCATAATAGGTTATTATTTAACATACTAGTGTTATTATTTAATAAATTTGGCTGTTGAGGTTGTTGGGGACCAATCATACCGCTCACACCAATTTCATCACTACTAACCATAACCACGGCCGCCATTGTATTTTGTGGTTGTTGGGTCTGTTGCGATAAGCTCTGTGATTGCTGTGCTGGGTCGGCCATCCCGTTAACATTCGCTAGACTTGTCTTATATGTTGAAGTTAAATTGGCATTAATAGTATTCTGGTTGCCAATGGCTGCCGTGATACTAGTTCGACGCAAGTGACTATCGCTTGATGATGGCCCTGCGGGTACAATTCCTTGACCAGGTTTAAAGACCATTTTTTGGGGTTGTTGAGCTCCACCTGACACTAATATTAAATTGTTGAGAGATCTTCGATGTTGTTGTTGTTGTTGTTGTTGCTGCTGCTGCTGATGCTGATGTGGGGGCAAAGTTGGAAAGTGGCTATGCTGGGGCAAAATAGTATTTTGATCTGGTTGTTGTTGTGATAATTGTGAATGATGATTATGATGTGGTTGCTTGACCTGGTGTTGTTGGTTGTTCATGAAGTTTGGATATGACGAACTTTTATATTGATGCTGTGCGCTTCCATTATTTCCACTGTTGCTGCTGCCTATACTACCGTAGTCAACCGGTTGTGTCTGGCTGCCATGGTGGTGATGTTGATGCTGATGATTCTGTGATATGCTACTACCAGAGAAGTTAAGCATATCGTTTGAATTTTTTCTGTGGTTAATGCGGTCATTACTTCCATTCTTTATATCACATTTTCGAGATTTACCACTCCATCTGGTTGATTTATTAAAAAAAAAAAAATAACATAAATACAAACGCGTGTGTTAAATGCAGAGAATTTAATGAATACTTACCTAGATTTATTCAAATTTCCGGAGCTTCCATTTTTGACGTGGTGTGCCTTGTGACCAATTGATATTTTATATTTTGATAGTTTGAATTTCAGTTCTTTCAGTTGATTTGAATGGTTCACAAAAGCCTCACTGTGTATGGCACGATCTAGTACCCACATTAAAACGTTGATATTTTCTTCATCTTGAGGGGCGTTAGTTTCACGTTGCACCATCGAGCCAACTGTAAATATATTGCTTTGAAACTAGTTCGCAATTTAATAAACAAAATGTATTACCTATATCCAAGACTTTCAAAAATTTCTGAGCAACATTGTCTTCATTTGAGCCGCCATCACCAGTTTCGATTGGTTTCATTGGGGAAAGTACCATGCTTGCCAAGTCCTCCACTACAGTTTGTAGTTTTATTTGACCATTTACCAAATCCTCTTCCAATTTACTCAGGTGATTAGTGCGGTCTTTCAATTTTTCTATACATATTGCTAATTTGTGCGATGCACCTTTGGTTACTCCCAAGCCTTGCAAGTATTCTTCAGTGATACAGAGCATATCTTCATAAGTCATATTTTTGAATAGATCGATGTACTTATGTAGGCGCAAAGATTTCAGCCACAATCCAATATTTGACATGCCCAAATTTCGGCTTTGAAATTTTATATAACCTGGTTTAAAATCGTCCAGACGAGTATCGGAACCACTGTTAGCTAAGCCACCACGCTGGTGTTCTATGGAAAGTGAAAAGCTCCGCGGTTTGTTTGCAAATTGCGCCAAGTTTTCATTTGAATTTGAGCAATTGTCGTTAACTGTAATTACGGAGGAATTCGAAGATGATGACGATGTGGATAGCGTTTGTGTTGTGAGACTATTAGATCGGCGTGTCTTTAGAGCTGTCAACTTGCTATCTAAACTCCAGCGAGTCATATCCGTTTGCTCATAATTGCTCATATTACTTATTGGCATTGGAGTGTAGGCCATTTGTGGCTGTAACGACTGAATAAATAAAATAGATTTTTACAGAAATTAAAGCATATAAATTAAAAAGAGTGTACTACCTTTGGATTTGTTTCATTATTAATGGAAGATGAAGAATCGTTTATACGTTGATCATCAACGTTTATTGATATATGCGGTTCAAAGTCGATAATTTCTGTGCCATTTTTCGAAAACGATGTATCGTGTTCGTCGTTGTTGGAATTACTATAGCTATTATTCTCGCAAACATTGTTCTCATTATGACCATTGCTCCCCAATATATTTATAATTGGGTTGTTACTGTTATTAAAGAGGCCAGATATTACTGGGTTTGTATTTGTGGTGGCTGCTGCTGCTGCAGCTACACCATTCACTAAAGACGACTCCTCCGCATGTGAATCAACACCTATTGTCGCAATGTTCAAAGACAAACCCAATTTATTTTGACTAGATCCTAATTCGTTTAGATTAATACCATTGAAATTATCACAGAGTTGATCAGTAATGCTACTGTTGCGTCGATTTGTACAACTATTGCCGCTACTACTCGAACTTATTTCACTCAAATTACTAATACCACTGTTAGCAAATCCACTGTCATTCCGCATGAAGTTGGTCCAGTCAGGTAGAGAATTTGGTTGCGAAATAGGGTTTTGTTGTACATTATTATGACTCTTGCTTGGTGGAGCAATTGTTTGCCAATCAGCATTTCGACTCTTTGTGAATGGTGTTATTCCATGTCCTGGGGCAAAACTCCCAGAAGATGACATGGAATTATTGGAAATGGATGACGAAGTAAGGGACGAAACAGATGAGATGGACGCATCCGAGCTGACACCCAAACTTTGATTTATGCTACTATTGTTTCGTTTTTTTGGTTCTACCAATTTATCAGTAGCCATAAGATGATCCTCCAAGTGTCGCAACCAAACATTTAATGACCTGATGAACATTAATTATACAAAATATATAGCAATATTTACATATGTTCTGTTATTTATTATTAAAATATATGTAAAAAAAAACTTACCTTCGATCTTCGTTGCTTATAGCAGGATGAATAAGCATGTATGAAAATATTTGCTGAACCAACTCTGTGGGCACACGCTGATTCATGGTGTCTCGCACTGTCGATGGGATTAGAGCCAAATAAACCAATTTGGCGTCATTATTTCCAGGTTTTAAGAGGGGTAGCATGTTTAAAACCTCAATCAATATCTCTTTCTTTTTCTCGTACAATTTACGTTCATCGCAATTTGTAATTTGAAAATCAGAACCATAACAGGGCATGGTGTCTTTGTCTAATGTACCCGCAGTTAAAGCATCCACTGCGTCGTTCAAATGCAACGTCTTGTAGGCGTTTAATAGTTTTTTCAAATACGAAGGATTGTTCGCATTCATGTCGATGAGTACGCTGCTCAGATTAGTTTCTGAGCTAAAGCTTTGTGTTAGAGCATGATCAATAGCGTATTGTAAGAACTTTAAATTAGGATATCTCAGACGCTTCAGCAGAGCATACATAACTACGGTTCGTTCGCAATTATTCCAACTTTCAAAAAAGCTGGTTACTGTTGTAACCTGTTCACCAAATGTTATTGGACTATTTCTACTATAATCATTCCGTTTATGAATGTCGTCATTTGTAGCAAACAAATTATGGCCATTGCCACTCTTTTCGGTAGTAATATATTTCATGATGACTATTTACAATTCTATATATATATATATATATTTATTTTCTTGATATATTCTATTTAAAATCCGCTGCAAATTTCTAAATGAAGAAATTGTAAAAAAAATAATATTAATAAAATAGTATTTGTTTGTATAGTATATAATATATTATGTATGTACATAAGTTTTATTGGATGTTTAATAGAATTTGAGTGTAGAAATAGGAAAAATTTTTGTTTGTAGTTTAAATTTTGTTATTATATTACTGTAATAATCCCGCTTAAGTGCCATAACCAAAGATAAAGATTTTTTATACATATTATCTATAAATTAAATTTTGATTAACCCAGGGACGCTGAAAATATCGATTCAAGTTTAATGCAACGCAACTTGAATATAATTTCAACTTTTTGTCAAAGTTTTTAAAGTGGTACATAAGAGGGGAAGTTTTTTAGTAAATTTTTTGAAAGAAGCACAAAATTGTGTGAAAAAGCGTGAGATGCAGTAAGACACAGGCTTGTAAGATGGATGGCACTTAAGCGGGTTGGTACTTAACGGGAATGACTGTAGCTCTTTTATTCCTTAACTTAAATTAAACTATGGTATCGGCATGAGTAAGAAATTTAATCTCAATTTTCAACTTATTTGAAACTTTTATAACCTTTTTTAGCATTGCATATTTATTAGAATTTTATAACATTTTATACCTTTATGATATAATTAAATATTTATATAAAACTGTAACCGGAATGTAAAGATGAGAAATTATTTTCAAAATATGTACGTACTTACACAAATTATTGGGAATAATATAGTGAGCTAAAATTTTAGGATAATTAATTTCGCTTGGAAATTAAAGTCATTTGTCATTTAAAGTACTTTCAAAAATGATGACAATTTTCTTTTATGTCGTTAGTCACGACAGTCTGATTTTGCCCGCAAATTATGCTGTTTACACGACTATTTGGCAAATTTTATTAACACATATACTAACAATATTTGCATTTTCTATCGTTTGATTATCACTTAACATACGGAATATTGCGAACAATCTACATTTAATACAAAATCAACAGTCCTCATTTAATTTTAAAATTATACAAAATTTTGCGTTTTCTGATTTTATTTTCTCAACTTTGGAATGATATTGCGCAACTATAAGTAAGGCCTCTTAGAAATCGACTTAAGTGTACGGTACTTTTGAATCAACGAGTTACCAAAAATGTTCTAAAATGGATTCTTTAGCATGCAGGTACTTAAACCTAATTTACATGATTCTCATAAGGCGTTGACTCCAGCGTCGAAACACGCTGTCCATCATACTACTTTTGCGGGTAGTCAGTTACCGTTAACTTTCATCTGGAGAGAAATTACAGTGTTTCCGAGGGGAATAATATCATGCGATAAAAAAAAACAGTACAAAGGAGAGCTGCGCGCGCAGTCATCTCCACTTCAATCTATACTAAATGCTTATGTTGTTGGGGTTAATGCATAATTGGCAAAGTCTATTTACTTTATCATTTCACTCACCACTGTCGTTGTTGTTTGCCTTAGGAATTTGCCATCCGTTTTCCCATCTCAAAAGTTTTTTCAAGTTTCCTTATGGTTTAATTATGAATATATCTTTCTTTACGTTATGACTTAATACTTCTTTGTTAACGTAAAATTTCAGTACAAAACGCACTCGGAGAAAACCTTGAATTTCATCGTGTTTTCTTTGCAATGTATTCCGTTTAATCCGCCCTGTCGTCAAATAGGCAGCATGTCTTTTGCTTTACAAAATAAACGTTTAATCAATCATTACCGCTAGAAACAAATGTCTAGATAATTCGTTTAACACTTGATTTATCCCAATTTTGTACTTATTCTTTAAAAATCCTCAACATATTTAGACATTGCAATTATAGCTTAACTAATGAAATTTTTCTTTCACA
The DNA here is from genome assembly GCA_037783105.1 of Bactrocera zonata. Classification (NCBI taxonomy): domain Eukaryota; kingdom Metazoa; phylum Arthropoda; class Insecta; order Diptera; family Tephritidae; genus Bactrocera; species Bactrocera zonata. Next base: position 74,037 of record JBAWJQ010000473.1, read on the forward strand.
CTCATAGAAAGTTCAACAAAAAGACATCTACTAATTTGACATTAGGTCGCGTACTTGCGCAGAGTTGCATATTTGTAGTGTTGATAAAGAGAACGTAAATTTGATATGATATACGTTCTCTATACGGACCGTCACTAGAGAACGAAAAAGATATAATAAAATATCTATATATATTATTATTATTATTAATATGGTTTAATTATAAATATCCCTAAATCGCTAAACTCCAATATATTCAAATCACTGCATTGAAATAAATCCGTACACACGTTGCAATGTGTTAACCAATTAAGTAAGAAGCGATGAACGATCGCACGTTAATAATTTGATATCTTATATAGGCAATTTGATACTTATGCATTATAAATAATTAATTGCTTATTGAATAGAAGAATTTTACTTATGAGTAAATATTGTGTATAACATTTAAATATAACTGAATCAAATGATTTTAGAAATTGTGAATATTTTTAGTGTTTTTCTATGTGACGTGAACATCGACTTACAGTGCTGCCAAACTTTTATTTTATTTGACTGTCAAGTATGGTAAATTTTCCACAAATTTACATATACTTTAATTCACGATAAAACAGAATACATTCTAATCAAAACAATATGTACAACTAAAAAGCTTAAAAAATACAACATGTGAAATGGTTTAAATGATGTTAAAGGGATTTGTAAAGAGTTCAGAAGAGTCAGTTGTGATATATCAAAGTGTAATTCATTATAAATATAAAAGAGAAAATGTTTGTTACGTCTGATTCGGAAAAAAAGTGTTTCTTGGAGCATACTAAAGCTGCTAGAGAGGAGCGAGCCTACGAAAAACGTCGGGAAGAGGCAGCTGTGAGAATACAAGCCCAATGGAAAGGATACGTAGCACGTAAACAGTATTACAATAAGATAATGTAAATATGTGCGCGATATTATAACTTTGATATCTATTAATAAATACAATAATTTTCGTCAATTTAGCTATGACTTTGACAATATATTCATAAAGGAAAATACTGATTTGGACGTAGATCTTTTACCAGCGAATACTGTGTATCCGGTTGTTCGGCGCTTCCTCACATATTTTGAATGTAAAAATGGATCACCCACTGAAGTGAAACCGTTACGGGAGAAATTTGAATGTTTATGCCGATATTTAAACAAAGCTATGGAATCGGAAACACCAAAATTGTCGTACGCTGCTCTTTGTCTGCACAAAGATAAGAGGTGCGTAATAAATTAATAAATTCCAAATATATAATAAATTATATTGATTACTGCATTTTAGCTTGCCTTGGTTGGCACATATCAAATCATTAATAAGTTTATGCTGTTTAATGCTGGGCGATATTAAACCAGGTAGATATTATAAACAAAGTTTTAAATTGAAATGTAAATAACGAAATTTGTAGAGAATCATACCGACAGCATTTCTTTGGCTCTGTATCTGCATACTTTAATTGTTTTCACTTCACCAAAGTCATGGGGTATTCTGCGCAATAAACAATTCGAAAAAATGCAACCAGCATTTCAGAAAATATGCTGCAACATTCAGGGAAAATTAGTACAAAATAATTTTTTCAAAACTATGCGCGTAAGTTAGAAGAATATTGAACATATACTTTCTTATGATTTTATTTTAATTATTAATAAAGTTATGTTTTAACAGACAATCCTATTGAAAGGCACAGCACGAGAGGATCTTTCCCTTAAGCCCGTCTCGCTTAAAGCTATCATGACGCTCTCTACACGACCGCTTATTGATGGGAATTTTAGTCGTAATTTGATGACGTATTTTTTCGCGGAAATTTTATCCGTACCAGCACTGGTGTTTCATTTGAATATTGTTACACCACAGTGTTTGGAAAATCTCACTAACATGCATGTCCTGAAGCGATTTGTTCAATCAGCAGAAGATACTAATTGGTTTTCAGAATTTACAAACAATATGCCTGTAAGTTAACATCAATACAAAATTTCTCGCACTTTGTATTTGAATTTTGTTGTCTTAAGGGAACCAAATTACTTGCATTGTTGGGAAATGTTGTGAATCTTTTTACAATCGAAAACTTTGTAGAAGCAAAAGAGCTGGCATATCCTCTTTTCACGGTATTTATTTGAAGTTTTTATGTTAATATTACAATAATTCTTACTGACATTTCTGTATAGAATGCAACCACTGTACTGCTCGAAAATATTCCTAACACAGTATCAAGTAAAGGAGTATTCACGCAATGGCATGAACTACTTGGTTGGCATACACCCTCGTTAGATGCAGCACAAAATCAAAATGTGGCACTGATTAAAAAACAATTTCATTTGTTATGGGGTCATCGATGTATCAAAGTTTTGTTGGCTGATTTGCTTAGGGATATTAATGCTACTTATGAACGCATAGAATTCCAGCCGCCGGCACAAGCATCCACAAGCAACATACTTCGTCGGGCGCTTGATCGCGGATCAGCTCGCGGCACTTTTATCAGAGGCAATAGAACATGGCGTAGACTCGATTGTGCCGAAGTGGAGCAAGTGTCTCGGGTATGTGCCATGTTTTATGCGGCATTAAACACGCTTTCACAACTTCGCCTTGATATTTTAACAGGTATTAAAAAATATAAATAAAAATTATTTTTAATATATATATTTAACATTTGTAGGTATTTGTTACAATGATAATGTTTTGTACGACCTTTGGCTACTTCTCACCTCGCTGGGGCCTAACTGTGGTATGAAAGAGTTCATGGAGTTATTAAAGCAAGACAACGTTTTACAAAAACCCCAAGTCACAATGCTCATGCTCTTCTGTGATAGTATGACCCATTATGTTACGTATGTAAAACATAAATTGAACATACAAAAACTTAAATATAAAATATGTTTTGTAGTATTTTAGATGAGTATGAAATGTATACAGAACAAAAGCCATTTCTCCTCAATGATTACGTCATGCTTACTTATTTCCTCAACAATATACTGTACAAACTTATCAACGAGAATTTACTTGGCAAGTATAATAATAAAATTATTTTGAATTTCAAATAAATTTGCTAATTAATGAATTGAAATCTTAAATAGGTACGAAAAATGTCACCCAATGCCCGGTATTTGTGTCGCTGCACACGTTGCTCTTATGTCTATACCGACGCGATTGTCGTCGCGCATTTGCGCCAATTAATCACTGGCTGATTCCCGAAGTAAAACCCTCGGCGTTTATTAGTGATTTGGAGAAAGCCAAAAGACACGCAGTGATTTTGTTACAGAAAATGCCTCATATCATACCCCATGAAGATCGTGTCAAATTGTTTCGCAAGTTCGTGCAAAACGAAAAGGCTGTCATGGGTTTAACGGAGAGTGCGTGCGCATCACCACGATCGGCTTTAATCGTCGTGCATCGTGACCGTATTGTGGAGGACGGTTATCGACAGTTAGCTGCACTTAGGCCTCATGCACTCAAAGTGAGTAATTATGAAGTGAGTGAATTTATATTTAATTTAGAAACAATTTTTTTATATAACTTTAGGGCGTGATTCGTGTGCGTTTTATTAATCAACAAGGTTTGCACGAGGCTGGCATTGATCAGGATGGCGTTTTCAAAGAGTTTTTAGAGGAAACTATTAAGAAAGTATTTGATCCATCGCTGAATTTATTTAAAACAACCACGGATCAACGCCTATATCCTTCGCCTATATCATATGTGCAGGACAATCATTTACAATTGTTCGAGTTTGTGGGTCGAATGCTGGGAAAAGCAGTATATGAAGGTATAGTGGTGGATGTACCATTCGCTTCCTTCTTTCTCTCCCAGCTCCTAGGACAAACACACCAGGCATTGTACTCTTGCATGGATGAGCTGCCCTCATTAGACAACGAGCTCTATCGCAGTCTTACATTCATTAAGCACTACAAACAAGATGTGGCTGACTTGAATTTGACATTTTCGGTAGATCAAGATGTAATGGGAAAGATTGTTACACATGAATTGCATCCAGGTGGTAAAGCTCGCGCCGTTACGGACAGCAATAAGTTGGTGTATATACATTATATGGCCTATTTCCATATGAACACGCAAATACGGGATCAAACACAGGCTTTTAATCGTGGGTTTCGTAGTATCGTCAATCCGGAATGGTTATCCCTATTTTCACCACCGGAATTACAGCGCCTCATATCTGGCGATACTGTGCCGCTAGATTTGCGAGATCTACGTAAGCATACGCAGTATTATGGTGGCTTTCACGATTCGCACCGTGTCGTTGGTTGGTTATGGGATATCTTGGCCAAAGATTTTACAGAAGAAGAGCGCAAACTATTTCTTAAGGTGCGATATTTTTCTTTTTTTGTATAGTAAATGCAGTTGAATGATTCTTCATCTTTTTTATAGTTCGTAACTAGTTGTTCCAAACCACCTTTACTTGGATTTGCGAACCTCGAACCACCGTTTTCTATTCGTTGTGTAGAAGTTAGCGATGACGAAGATACTGGCGACACAATTGGTAGTGTTATACGTGGTTTCTTCACCATACGCAAGAAGGACCCACTCAATCGCTTGCCGACATCATCGACCTGCTTCAATTTATTGAAGTTGCCAAACTACCAAAAGAAGTCCACGTTGCGCGACAAATTACGTTACGCTGTTAGCAGCAATACCGGCTTTGAGTTGTCCTAAATTTATTACCTAAATTTAACGTCTAAATTAAATATGCAACTAAACTGTATCTCCATAAATGTTTACACCTATATAAATTGCATATAAGTAGGCAAAGATTTTGAAAGTGCGATATTAGGGAAAATGTTAACGCTTGGATTTGCTGCGTTAATAAGAAAACTTTCAAGTGAAATTTTTATTATATTCACCTTATGCGTTTATATGTACTTGTATATAGGTATATAGTATCTGCTAAACCTCATAAGGTCAACCTTTAAGTTTTATCTTTTAAAAATTTCCTGCTGAAACAACTCTTAGTGCGTTATAGAACTGGGTGCGCCATGGTACTAAATGCGCTCTGCTCGGATTTGAGCGTCTACTCTTCGGACACACTGAGGAACTCCTGAATTTTTATTCACACAAACTTGGATGTTCAACAGTTTTGCGGCGACCATTCAGTTTAATTTCACTTTCGAAACAATATATCCGGTATGCAGGCTTTTATTTTCACAGTTGATGAGTTGTTGTAATGAGTTTGAAAATTTTAGGTAACTGTGATAAAAATTTACATAATATTCATTTTCTCTACACACACATATGTATTGTATATTATTAATATAATGAAATTTATGTATAAATAGGTATGTGTATTTATTTAAAATGGCAAAATATTAATAAAACCATAAAAAGTGAAAAAAAATTTTAGAAATTTTAGTTCTTTTTCCAAATAAACCGCGCTGTCGAAAGTGCCATATTTTTTGTATTCAAAAAAAGGATAACTAATAAGAGTTTCAATAATATTTACTGTTGACAATATTACGAAATCGAATCATTCATCACTTACAAATCTGCCTAGTTAGGATTAATGTTTTCTGGGTGTTTAACGTTATTTTCAATTGTACTGCATGTAAAGGAAATTGATACGTAGTTTTTCATAAGCTCGGCAACCCTGGTGATATTTGATGTAACCTCACTTCATTTTTGATTGGCTGTTTGAAGTTGTAAGTACATTTATCTCTTTCCTCCATTACTGTCCGCCATTGTTTTGGGGGTTGTTCTTCACATTAAAAACAATTGATTGACAATTGCAATTTATCGCTCAAGCTTGAAGGTGGAATAAACGCTTTTTCAAATATACATATAAATATGTAATCATGAATGTACATATGTATATGAACACGAAACTAACAACCTCATTATCAATATGTTTTCCGGAGTCATTGATGTACCCTCACTCTGCGAAAAACACTAGTTTACAGCTAGATTTGTCTGTATAAATTTGAAACGGTTAGAAAAACCGAAGATCGAAGCCAATTTCGTAGCAAGTGATGTATCATTGAGATGTGAATTACTCAAAAAATAATATACATATTTTATTTAGATTTTTCTGCAACTCACTGAAGCTTACACATTTGTCGATTGTGTCATAATTGAACTATACCACTTTCGAAACGATGGTACTGAGTTTTCAGCATTCAAATATTAAAAATATAATAAAACTGACTGGCTGATCACGAGCAATGTATGTATGTATGTATATATGTATATACACTGTTGGAAAATATAATAGAAACAACATCTATTCTTGTACTTAAAACCAAATTACGAGTATTAATTATGATCGAAAATGATATACGTAAAAACGGTATCACATAGAGCACTGTTAACTATACTTTATCGTGCTCTCCATTTTTAGTCGCCATTTTTAGTCAATTTCGCTTCTTATATTTACAGTAATTTGCGATCTTCTGAGTGACCACGTGTCCTTTTCTGCGATTTTTTACAATTTTTCTCTGTTAATTCATAAAAGCAGGAGGAAATGGGATGTTCTGTGCCGATGTAGACCGGAATATTATAAAAAAAGTTAAAAACGGTGGTAAAAAAATAAGAGAAATTGCTGAATTGATACTTTACTATATTAAAAATTTATTTTCTGCAGTTCACTTTAAAGACACAACGGAGAATTGGACAGGAAGCGAGTTAGAATAGAATCCTTTTTTCATAAAAGGGCCAAAAGAATAGCAATTGAAAAATATTTGAAGACACATTCAGCTTGAAAAGTTCCACTTCTAAGGCAAAAAATAAAAAAAAAATGGAATAAGACTGCGCTCCAGATGATGTTAATGTACTGGAGAGGATGATGCTACAATATACCGAGGAAGAAATGGCCTTAAAATAGAAGTTCATGCAGGCTAATGACTTGTAAGGGAATGGTTCCAGCACCAAAAAATTAATATAAAAGAGAGGCCTGCGCAATAATTGGAACTAAATAATTAGAACATTTGTTTGGTATATTAAATTGGAGATTTTACACCAAAAATAAGGATGAACTTTGGGGAAAGGTAAAATCCGAGTGGTATACCATTGATTCTTCAACTTGTGCTCATTTGGTTAATTTGATGTCGCGTATGTGCTCTACGCTTAAAAAAACAATATCAAATATTAATTAAATATATATTTTAATAAATTAATTTAAAAAATCCGCTATTACTTAATTTTAAGCGTTCAGTATCTATTATTTTTTCCAACACTGTATGTAAAAAATGTATATACATAAGTAGCTGTAAACATTAGCATTTATCTCCCTTTATACGGAAGTGGCGTGCAAAACAAGTTTGTACACTTACATATACTATATATACATATTTATGTATACGCGCATAGGTAAATATATCCCCATATACATACATACAGGGTAGGCCATTTAAAGTTGACCCATCTGGCAACGCTGTAACTTTTAACAGCGCTGACAAATCGGCTAATGTCATACCGCGTTAGAAGCGTCATTCGAAGACAATTTATACCATGGAACAGTACACTCCAAAAGAACGCGCTGAAATTGTTCAGCTTTATATTCAAAATAACTTTTCAATTGTGTTAACTCAACGTGCGTTTCGCAAAAAAAAATAAAGTGAAAAGTGCTCCAGTTAAGAACACAATTAAGTCTTTATACGCAAAATTTGTGAACACCGGTAATCTCAGTAATGCCAGTCATGCATCCAGACAACGCACAAGACGTTCTGATGAAAATATCGAAGCTGTACGAGCCAGTATTGAGGAGACTCCATCGACATCGAGTTATCGCCGCTCTCAGGAATTAGACATCTCTCGCACCACTCTCCGACGCATAATTCATAAAGATTTGAAGATGTTTCCATATAAAATTCAAATGGCACAAAAACTAAACCCAGCTGATTATCCGCGACGCCTTAATTTTGGCAAATGGGCAAATGGGTCAACTTTAAATGGCCTACCCTGTATATTGTATGTATGTATACATATGTATATACAGGTACATGTCTCGTACTGTACACGCGCATATGTTAGGTGAGTATAAATAGTGTTTGAATGCACGCTTATCAGCAGATCAGAGAATGCCGCATCTTAAGTGATGGCGCCAAAGTCAGTAGCGAGACTCAATTGTAGTGTCATTGTCGGCCGATGTTTCTGTCCATTGGATGTTGTTCGATGCTTTTTGGTGACTCTTCATTCGCATATCAGCGTTGCCATAACTATTACGATATTTGAAAAAAAAAAGAAAAAACAAATCGTTGTATATTTTTGTGTATTTAAGTAGTAGTAATCGAGGGTTTGATGCATTTGTATAAATATGGATTGGTAGATGTAAATTCATAGTGTAACAACAGTGTAACAAGGAATGTGAATGTGATTCTATATATTCACTTACCTATAATAAGACGATATTTCTTTGTGCTCAATTTTAACTTTTTAGCAATAAATACATACACATATGCATGTATGTATGTACATACATACATACATAGATCTTTGTACAATTAAACTGTTCAAATTTTGGAAGTTGAGCAGTTGGTTAAGTTGCTCAACTCTGCATGTTTTCGCAAGAGGTAACACACTTTGGTTTTCAAATTCCAAGACGTTAACCATCATGTGATAATTTAACATAAAGGCTGATTCCACTTCGAGATTCCCTGCTTTTCTAAAGACAAAGCACAGAAACCTAAAATTTAATTAGAAATATTTATTATTATTCGAAAGAACATTCTTTGACATAATGTTTTTTGATAATTATCTCTTTCTAATGTTGACCTTGGCTACGTCTTAGATGGTCCATCCGTTGAGTCCAATTTTCGATGATTCATTCGAGCATTTCGACTGGTAATAGGCGAATGACACGCGTGATGTTTTGCTCCAAGTCCTGAATCGAAGCGGGATGATCCGCATAGACTTTAGACTTACATATAATATCATATCACCACATGAAAAAGTCTAAGACTAATATCATACAATCTCGGTGGCTAATCGACCGGCCCAAAATCATGAAATGATCTGCGCACGTAAGTGTTCTCTCAATAAATCAATTGATTGATGCGATATGTAGGAAGTGCGCTGTCTTGTTGAAACCAAAAGTCGCCGAGATCACGAGCATCAATTTCATGCATCAAATAGTCAGCTATCATGGCGCGATAACGGTCGCCATTGATTTTTATGTTCTCACCGGCACCATTTTTGAAGACATATGGACCGATGATTCCACCGGCTCACAAACTACACCAAGCCGTTTTCTGGATGAAATGGCAGCTCTTGGATCTCCTCAGATTGTTCCTCGTCCCAAATATGGCAATTTCGCTTCCTTACGTACCCATTGAGTCAGGAATGGGCCTCATAGTCGAACAAAATTTGGCTTGAAAACGTCGGATCTTCTTGGAACTTTTATTTTCTTCACATTCTCTAAAGAACTTGATTTTTCGTAAAAAAAAGTTGAACGATTTGTAAACGCTGTTCAGGTGTAAGTCTTTCCATGATGAAATGCCAAGATGAACAAAAATAACATGACAGCTTGGCACGACCATCGTGATCACAAAAAAAGGCTTTTGCAAAAAGTATCTCTACTTGGATCACCCGTTACGTGCAAGGTACGCTTGTAATGTATTTTTGTCTGGCAACTGACATTCGCATTGCTTCACAAGGGTTTGGCTATCGTACCGGCTTGCCGACCAGACTATTCAAACCATCGCAAACAAAGCGATCAGCACAAAAAAAGTCGTGTGGTTGCTTTATGCAGCTCTCGAAAGACTTATTGTTGAATCTACAATTTAGGCAACCGCAACTGACAGTGGCTAAAACCAAATTGTTTAAAATAAAATAAAATGTATTTAAGTATGTCTGTATACAATATTACGATAGTAAATAAATGTATTGTACTAACTGTAGTGGATATTATAATACTGAGAGGCATTAGCTTAGAAACTGAAGTGGATACTTTGTGACAAAGCCTGGTGGCGTATGAAATGTTGTATTTAAGAGGAGGCTATGCAAATCCGTAATTTATTCTAATAGCAAAACAATTGCGAAGGTAATTACTGAAAGTGTAATTTTTGGTCCTACGAGAAGACAATGAAGACACTTAGAGGATCACGAAAAACACCGACTCGGCTAACCGCAAACTCACAATACGCGCGATCTCTTTTCATTGGTAAAGGCACGCACAATGTAACCACTTGTGGGTCTTTCTCTGCTTACAAAAGATCTTTAGAAACAATTGTATGTTAAGAAAGTAAAGCTATGCTTTGAGAAACCACTCGACCATACAATGCTGGCCATTCTCAATTCATTGGGCTTGGATAAGGATATGAGGATATGCTGTACATTGTATGTGTGTGCATTCATATACAGATAGAAGAAGAAGTTTCTTTGAGTTCTAACAAATTTATATTAAAATAATTTCTATATCTTTCAATCTATATAAGCGTATAAGCGAATTTCGACAATCTCAATTTTTGAACTGTTTTCAGTCTTAGTTTTTGGCTGTAAAAATCCGAGGAATTTACTGGCAAACGCCTCCAACTCGTAAATATTTGTTTTCTGATTAGTAGATTTCTCCTTAGATCCTATGGAGCTGATCCGTTCCTCCATATTTTCATTGCCTTGTATGTTGGTTAGGTTATCAGGAGTGAACATAATGCATGCGGGTCATTTATTTACGCCATCGGTGTCAGTCTTTCCCAGTTTTAAACCCTCATTAAGCTCCGTGGATGCTTCAATATCAAGTGGTAGCCTCGCTCAAAATAATTTTGTTGTCTGTGTGCAGTAGAGTTCTAGACCCTCTGTAGATGCTTCCAGAAGAAATAGTTGTATCGATCAACATTATTATGTTTCCTCTGTGCAGTAGCAGCAAGAATCTCGTAAGATTTTTTTTCTGTTTTCTACATAGAGCTAGTTCCTTTTTCAGGAGATTTTGTCTTCTGAAGGCGCTTCTCGTACTGGCTCTTGTCACCTCAATAGGGTTCGCTCTATTGTTGTTGTAGACGCAGAACACATTCTTCAAATATGCCGTTAGAAGGTTTCGCGATGTGCGTTTCTACACTTTTTTGTGTACTTAGTGGTACTTCGAAGCGGTACCTCTCTACCAAAATTGAATTGGTCTGCTATTATTTCTATATTTAAATCTCTACATATTAAGGCATTGTGGTTATGTTTTCCCTGACATATAAATAAGCACTTGAGCAATGCACCATAACGTTCTCGCCGGCAGGGTCAATCTGCCTCATTCCGTTGCTTGACTCTCCAATATTTCAGATGTGTAGTATACTCCCATTCTCTTTCCAAAAATATATTCACTTTTACCTCCTTTCGGAAGTTTCTCCCCTTTCTGTAATTATCAACTCAACTTCTCCTTTATGCACATCTCTAATTTCAGGAGCAATTAATGTTAATATGTTACACTATCTACAAGAAAATAACATAAAGAAATAAACAATCAAAGAACAGCAGCAGCAGCATTCGCCAGCTGACAACAGCAATAACATATGCGGCAAATGCCACACCAACGCCGCGTTGCGTTTGACATCTTCAACTGTCAAATGTATGCGGTAAATTGTCGACGGTTTCGGCAAATACACGCGTTTTAAGAACAACAACAAGCGCCAAGAAATCTTCTGCCGCCTTGCTATCAGGCTACGTGGTGGCATCGGCGTTTATGCAATTGGATATGACCTGTCAGGGCGCCCAGTAATGGCCAATTTCATGCATTATAAAATTTCATGTTTGTTTTTCTTTCTTGTTCACGGTGCCGTTTCGTTTAGTGTTTGTTTGTGTTGGTCCTCCTACAACTCAGTTTACGTCGCCAACGTTGTGGTTTGTTCAGACGTCGCAGATTCAGCCATCTGTATTAGTCGCAGACTTTTCCAAATACTTACATACATACATACATATATACACGTGTACTTACTGATTTAGCCTACATACAAGATGTACATATGTATGCAGTTATTTATTTATTTTTTATTGTTTCCTATGCAACAAACGAGAGGCGGTTCTGCTTGTCATCGTAAAGTTGGTTTGAGGCTTCGGCGGCTTCCTGCCTCCGTCTGGACCGGCGCACACCAAACGGCTAATTTACTTTTCACCAATAATTTTCTTTTGATATTTGTATGTATGCGCATGCTGTTCTGTCTATGTACTACATACATGTGTACCATATATAGTATATAGTCTTGTGTGTGCTTGCACTTACATGCTCGATCGGTTATACATATCTATAGCATTTATTATTTCTCTCTTGGTGGCTGCTGATTGAAATTATGTATTTTTTTTGTGGTTTAATAGATTATTGCCTATTTTACCCCTAGAGATCGCTTAAAGCAGTCTTCAGAAGCCTGATAGAAATCATTGCATGTCGCGATGGAAGGCACTTTTAGGGGTTGCAACCGCATTTCATGGTGAAATAGTACATACAGGTGTACATAGAACCTGACTAATTAGCAGAACCCTTAATGACGCTAATGATGATGTTGTACTTGTTGACATGGCGTGTTGCGTCTACTTATTCATAAATTAATATGAGATTTCATGTATTAAAAGTGATGTGTTCATTTTTAAAATTAAACCCACACATACATACATAGGTTTCAAAAGAAGTGAGTATAAAGTCTATTCGTATGCTCAAAGGTTTTTCTTATCGAATCTCAGTCAAAATTGATTTTTCTTTATTTAATTGTATATTTAGCTACCTATATATAAAAGTTTTGAGTAGCCTTCGGATAATAGATGAGCCCTGAACTTTATTATGAAAGTTCACGTTCTGTAAAGAATGTGCGCTCAACTTATGGTCAACATAATGGTCCTACTTAGCACACTATTCATAACATTAACAGCCACCTTGAGATCCAGCATTTCATTATTCGATAATATTCGACCGAATAGACCACGTCCAGCACGCTAGTGAAGAAAATATAGCAACCGTAGCTGAAAGTGCACACGAAGACCGTGGAGAGTCGATTCGGCGCCGTTAGCAGCAACTTGGATAACGTCTGAAACGACTTGGTGCATTTTATGTGGAGATCTTAAATTGAAAGCATACAGAATACAGCTTGAGCAAGAATTGAAGCCGCTTGGACTTCTCTCTATAGACTGTCGAAAAGTTCCAAGAAGATCCGACGTTTTCTAGCCAAATCGTATTCAGCGATGAGATCCATTTATGACTCAATGGGTGTGTCTTCTTCTTCTTTTTTACTGGCGTAGCCACCAATGGATATGTAACCAAGCAAAATTACCGCATTTGGGATGAAGAGCAACCTAAAGAAATTCAACAATTGCCATTTCTTCCAGAAAATGATTTGGTGTGGTTTGTGAGCCAGTGGAATCATCGATCCATATTTCTTCAAAAATGATGCCGGTGTGAACGTAACCGTCAATGGCGCCCGTCATCGCGCCATGATAACCGTCTATTTTATGCCCGAAGTTGAAGATCATAATCGCGGCGACCTTTGGTTTACACAAGACCGCCTTACTTCCCACACATCACATAAATCAATGGATTTATTGAGATAACACTTCGTTGAGCGGGTAATTTCACGTTTTAGGCCCGTCGATTGCCCACCAACATCACATCGTTAGACTTTTTTCTGTGAAGATACAGGGTGGCGCAAAAGTACTCCTGCTATCAGAAGATGCTATACATTTTGCAATTGACCTATAATGTCAGTTTTGTTTTGACATTTGTGTAGTAAAAACATGCGAAATACACGTAAATAAACAATGGTACGCTACACTGCTCCAAAACGTGTGTTACTGGTGACTATTTATTTGACCAATAATCGCTCGGTGACTTTGGCACAACGTGAATTTCGTCGCAGATTTCCTGGCCGTCCGACGCCTTCTTGGTGTAACACTGCGACGTTTAGCCGTTCGCCTCGAAGAGACTGGCACAACACGAGATGATTACAGCGAATTTTGGTAGAAGATTTGAAGATGTTTCCGTACAAAGTCCAGACGGTAAATCAGCTGTTAGCTGCTGCATACGCTCAAGCCATCCTTAATCACCACCAAGAGAATGATGATTTTTCATCAAAAATAATCATGAGTGATGAGGCCCATTTCCATCTTTGCGGGCACGTAAATAAGCAAAATTTACGCTTCTGGGGCACTGAAAATCCGCGTGTAATCCACGAAGAGCCATTACACTCGTTCAAAGTCACTGTATGGTGTGCAGTTTTCGCTGGAGGAGTCATCGGACCTTTTTTCTTCGAAGACGTCGCAGGCTAAACGGCTACTGTGAGTGGTGAGCGCTACAGAGCAATGATCAACGAGTTATTTTTGCCGTAACTTGATGAATTGGGATTGGAAAACATGTGGTTCTAACATGACGGTGCAACGGCACATACTGCACGTGCCACAACCGATATGATGAAGGATGCATTTCCCGGTTCGGCAATTTGCACTGGCCAGCAAGATCGCTCCAGACTTCTTTTTGTGGGGATTTTTGGAGTCGCGGGCTTATGTCAACAAGCCTCAGACTCTTGCAGCTCTTAAAAATAATATCATATTCTTGAAATTACAGCCAAAAAACATCGGAAGGCTATTTTTGCACTACATTGTAATAAAGTCTAAAATCTATGCGAATAATTCCGGAATTGGAGCAAAACGGCACACATGTCATTCGCCAGTTTCCAGTCGAAATGCTCGAACGAGTCATCGAAAATTGGACTCAAAGGATGGAACATCTGAGACGTTGCCGCGGCCAACATTTCAAAGAGATAAAGTTCAAAAAATAAATGCCAAAGAATATTCTTTCGAATGATAACAAACATGCCCCATTAAATTTGAAGTTTCTGTGATTTTTCATTAAAAAAATAGAGAACCTCGAAATAGATCACCCTACAGCTTTCCATTTTACGTTAAGAGATAGATCAATAAATGATGGGCTAAAATTTATACACATATTCTATTTGTACTTAGTTTATTCAAATAATGCTTATACATATGTACATTTGTAGAATTGGAGCAACATGTGCAATTACACAGTTACATAAATGAGTTTTTAACATTCTAGCATCTTATATATTGTATGATATGTTTGTACATGCTAGCTGCTGCCTTCTAAAATCGCGGAAATGCTAAAACCTTTTCTTTTTGGTCGCGAATGACCCATCAAGCTCTCCAACTGCAGTATCTGTGTATCATTCGATATCAAAGTAGCATTCTTCTTAGCTTCGTCATTGTCAACGGTTGCCGCAAGGACGTGCTCTTCGTCGGGCGCTAGCGAGCGACATAGTACGTCGCTAGCACCAGTGGGTATCAATGAATCGATGCGCTCCAGATGTGAGCCCTCGGCCGCTGATGGCATCGGGATAGACAGGGTTTGATCGCCGATTGTTGTATGAGGTGGGTGCATATGTTGAACGTAAATGGGCTGAGATCGGCCAAAGTAGGTGTAAGCTAAGTCGACCAATGAAGGTCGCAGCATTGTTTGCATGTTTTGCTGCAAATGATGGAAAATAAATGACGATTGACCACCATTGTCGAAAGCAGACGCGACAGAGTTATCTGGTAGTTGTGTTGGTAATGCTTGCTGTGAACTGGTCTCCTCAGCAACGACAGAAAAAGGTTCACGCTCGCTATTCGCATGCGCATTAATGATCATCTCTTCGAGCGCTGTCGATGCTATCGTACCGGCCAACTTATTTGATCTCAAGCGCTTTACTTGTGGTCCGCCACCATCGATGTCGGCATCCGTAACATTGTCAACGTCCACAAAGTCATTTTCGCCGTTGTTCGGCATTGTCGTCTTATCTGAACAAATTGATGATCCCGACTCGCTGGTCAGCGGCAAGGCTGAAATGGTTGGCGACACAACGTTGCGCTGACTGTGGGAATGTGTTTGCGGTTGCGTTTGTATAGGTGGTATGCCGTATTGGCGTCCAGCTTGTTGTTGCTGTTGCTCGGAATCCTCATCGGATGGCGATGAAGACATTTTACGTTTACTTCGAGATTGGCCAGTTTCGCGAAAGCCTTTCGCGAACGGATTATTGTCTATCTTCAATTTGGTGATGCGATCATTCTGAAATATAAAATGTGAAAATATAAATAAAAGTGAGTTGACTATATGTATGACGTAACCTTACTAGTAAGTAAGTTGGTATGTATTAAATTATAGTATATTGTTGAGCGGTATATAATATAGTCACCGGTGCCTATGTTAATAACGAAGAATAAGGAGATATTATTGATTATACTATATACAGTTGCGAGCATTGAAATGGTAGTGCCTATTGGCCAAGAGAGTTTTGCTTTAAATTTTGTTTCTTTTATGATATTGCCGTCGATCCTTATTTTAGTTATATTTTCTGAAGTATAACGGTCCTGTTATAGACAACAATAAGTGTGAAACACTTACCGTTACTTTTTTAGAGCCAATTTTATTGGGATATCTGTTTTTATGAGCGAGCAATAGAATAGTAGTGAACGGTTAGCTGATTGCAAACAGATAATTTTTACTAAAAAAAATTTAATTTTGTCAAACATAAAGTAAGTTTCCTGATCTTTTATTTATTATTCAATGCAAAAAGCAAAACAAATATGACTTTTCGCCTTTTATTGGACCTCGGGAAGCACTGTAGTGAAGAAAAACGAGAATGGATTGAATCTGTCATAAAAAGGGGCGCAAGACGGATTATTTCTGAGAATTTTACACGAATAGTTGTAAGATGTGCCAAGACTCGACCTAGAATGTCAGCTATGGAGATTCGGAATGAACTGAACCTGGCCTGCGGTGTTCATACAGTGAGAAGACTTCTACATAAACATAATTTACATGTCCGCAGTCCTCGAAAAGTACCGTTGTTAAAAAAAAATCATGTAGCAAGTCGTCCTTAATTCGCCAAAGGACACCTGAATCGACCGATTGAGCAATGGCGCCAACATCTAGTGGACAGACGTGTCAAAAGTTGTTCTAAGAGGCGGTAAACGATCCCGTCAGTATCTAAGAGTACAACCCAAGATTCGGCACAAAAACTTTGAAGCATGGCAGTTTGGACATCATGGTTTGAGCTGTTTTTCTTACAGGCCCAATTTTCTTGTGTAGTCCCAATTCACAAGATTATAGACATAAAGGACCGATACTCATACGTGGATATAATGCAGCATATTATGATACCATTTGCTGAAGAGGACATGCCGCTGAAAAGGATATTTCAGGAGAATAATGACCCGAAGCACACCAGTAGGGTGGCAAAGGAGTGGTTTCGGGTCAATGAAATTGAGGTCATGGATAGGCCAGCTCAATACCCTGGCCTCAATCCTATTGAAAACCGTTGGGAAGACGTCAAGAAAGCCGTGTGGAAGGATAAACTCAAAAACAACGACGAGTTGTGGACCGTAACGCAGCAATCATGGCAGAGCATACCACTGAAAATATGCCAATGTCTCGTAGATTCTCTGAAGAAGCGATGTATTGCTGTTATCAAAAATCATGGCCATGCTACCAAGTACTAAGATCTCCTATAGATGAAACTTGCAAAAATCCTTTAGTATTTTTTAAAAAAATTTTTTAGTACTTTACTACTATTTTACTGCTCCCTACAATTTTCATACATAAACAGATCTTTGTAAATAAACATATCTTGTACATATTCAAATCTAAATATTTTTAGTAATAAACATAGCCTGGAAAATATGATTCACTTTTTCATGTCAATGGATGTTAAAATTGTTTGGCATTTTACATAACTCACAGATATGTATGTAAAGCTCTAACGCCCACTACTATTTCACTGCTCGCAGCTGTACATATAGTCACCTAAAATGCAAAACAACGTATTATCAAAAAATTCGAAATTGAGTTTTTTTATCATTTACGAAGCACTACAACAAAATTTTCAGCTTGTGCTGTCATATATAACCAATATATAACCAATGTATAAGCAATATATAACCAATATATCACCATATTATAACCCAAACTCAAATTTTGTTTCAATATGAGTGGTTTCTATTATATCGCGTTTCCTTCGCCTGTGAACTTATGTTACTTTATTTTGCATTTTAGGTGACCATATGCACCTACATACATACATATATACATATGTATATATGTATGTGTACACACATATCAATCTTAGTGCAGAAACCACGTCTCTTAATTTTTAATTAGCTAATTATATAGTGCTGCCAATTGTTTCAATCTGCCTTACAAAAAAGTTACCCACCGTGCACACACTGCCACAAAGGGTCAGGGACAGCCTGATATATTTAAGGTTATTTTATGCCTTTGCACAAGTACAAGTTCTACACATATATTTATATATTTCCTTAACTAAATACACGATGAGAAATGGTCGACTGCAGCATGACATAACAGTTTAGGAAATAAAGTGGACATTGAATTGGTTAATTAGGTGCGTTCAGACTGGCGCCAAAGGAGTTGTGAACAAAAACACAGCAAGTGATCAAATTAGCCATTCAAATATCGGAGTAGACAAAGACTCTTCAGGAGACTGGAAGCACCATGCACATTTTTGGGTTGGTAGTAGGCGTTACATGCTAATTTGATCTCGGTGCACATTATGGTACGTTACTGTTTGTGTGTGGATGCGTAGGTATAGGCTAATGTGTGCATACTTATGTATATACATAAGCATGTGAGCTCGATGTTCAAAATTTTAAAAAAACTGCTATCCAGAAACTGAAGTCTTCTATTAAAGCGAATTTCCTGTTGTTTTGTGTCTGTTCTTGTTGCAATGAACATTTGTATTATTTTACAAACAAGTTCGATTCAAAGAGCTTCTCTATATCTGTGGATATATGTACATACATATGTATATGTATATGGATACTGCAATAGAAAATTTTAGTTGCCATATTGGGATTGATTGGTGCCACATACACATGTACTATAAGTGATGTTGGATTTGCTAACAGAAACTGTCATTTTCTGACCAATCGTAAGCTAATGTTTCATCCTTCGTTTTGGCTCTTCGTTTTGATTGCCGATACTCGGCAAACGATATATGGTGTGAATATTCATGTAATGTAAATGCCACTAACCTGATAAGCTGTTACGGCAACAAACTCCGTTTCCGGGAATATGAAGGCTTGCTGAGGCGCCCATGGTATTTGCGTTAAGTCTGCAGTCCTTATCACGTGAATTCGTGGTTGATACTTATGCATGCTGGCCAAAACAATCTGGAAACAAATAAAGACACCATTTTTTACTAACTAAATCAAATACAAGGTTTTCAATACCTAATCAGTTATATGTATTTCGATTGAATTGTGGAGATGTTGCAATTTTATTGTTAGTTCTATATCCACAGATATCAATATTATGTATGTACGTTAATAATAATTTGAAATACTTACGTGTCCATTGCTATCCAGTGTGTTATTGGTGAGCTTAACTTTATTAAATAGGATAGGTTGCGCCTGCCAATGGGCCCCAGACGCTGGGCTGTCCGGATGCAAGTACATTCTTTGTGGACTTTGTGGTTCCGCACCGCCGGCAGGCATCCATTGCGAACCAGAGAATTTATAACGGCAATCACCTACTGGTACCATCTCCAATAAAACACAGTAATTAGATTCATCCTCCAGGCCGGAAAGCGAAAGACGCATAGAAGGAAACATTCGTCTACAAAAAAAATAAAAATAAAATATAAAGTATTTTTTCAGTTCACAAACAAAACTTGCAAAGCCATACATTCATTACTAATATAATGTATACATATTTTTATACTCTTTCAACATGTTGCTAGAGAGTATAATAGTTTTGTTGACCTAATCGGTTGTTTGTATCACCTAAAACTTATCGAGATAGATATAGACTTATCTTTATATATAAAAATCACGTGTCACGTTGTTTGTCCGCGATGGACTCCTAAACTACTGAACCGATTTTAGTAAAATTTAGCACACTGTGTCCAGTTCGGACCAACTTAGAAGATAGTTTGGTAACAATAATTCAAAAATAAAAATACAGTGAAAGCTAAATGGACGTTCTATTAAGCGGACAACTCTATTAACTGGACATAAAAAACCTTTTCGCCTTTATTCGTAAATTTTACTGTATTGAATAGATTATTATATGAATAATAGTATAAAATGTATACCACAGCAACGCGTGGCCGAATCCACTAGTATTGTATATAAATAATCAGTATGACGTGACGAGTTGAAATCAAGGTTGTAACTAGAGTAAAAACTGAGATATCTTGATGAAGCTTCGTAAACATGTTCGTTGGCAAAAAGGTAAGGACGAGTTCGTAGATGAGAGCAATCGGACCATTGCCACGTCCACAATACGCTATTAATCGAAAGCGTATAAAATGCCATAAGCTGTAAATTAAGATACCGAAATCAAATTTGGCGAAGCAGATTAAGGACGCGTAGTTTGAAAATTTTTAAAAAGTGGACGTGACCCGCCCGCTAATAAGTTTAATGTGTATATCTTCCACACCACTAAAGCTATATTACCCCAATTTACACTGGACAAATAATTTTAACCCTTCTTAAAAGGTTATAAGAGTTTATGAGTTTTAAAAAACTCGAATTTTTATTGTCTTATTAAATTCTGCAACACCTCAAGAATATTGTCCTGAATTTTCATGTTGATCCGAGTAATAGTTTCGGAGATACAGCCTTGAGAACTTGTGTGCTCCAGGGTAGCTAGGCTAAGTGCGCCGTCTTTAAACGCGTTTTTCTCGAAACTGTGTTTTTGAAGTCGGTCGGCTAGATTTCTCGAGAACTGCTCGACCGATCTTCATGAAATTTTATTCAGGCCTTTGAGATACAATTCTTAAAGACTTTTACGAAGGATGTTTTTTCGATTACAGCTACATATTTGAAAAAAAAATTGTCAGCTGAAATTTTCATATCTGCCAGAAATTTAATCTTCCGTTTTTTATCCTTCGTCCAAGTTCTAAGTTAAGGTTTCAACTACAACGTGTATATTTTCACTTTAGATGATCCAGTGAGGAGTTATCCTGCAATTTTATTTAAAATATTGTTTTCTAAAAATTTCAGAATTTCTTTGTGAATAATGTAAAAATAAAAAATTACAAAAAAAATATTTCATTTTTTATGATGAGAAAAAATTGTTGAAAGAAGACTGTTTTTTACCCGAGGAAACCTATGTAACGCCATAAGATAGTGTGAAAGTACGTGAAATCGGTTGATAACTGGGATAAAACTTGCACGTATAGTGTCAGTTTAAGCCCCTAGATACCGAATATTAGGACCCGATTTGCTATTATGAACTTTTTATAGAAAATATCGGTCAAACTGTGAGATTTATTATTCGGAAAGATTTATTTTCTGATAATATTATTTCAGTTTGTTTAAAATCGGTTGAATCGGATCAATAATTCCCTTATCTCCTATACATGGTATCTAATGGAAAGATCTCCGGCTGACTTTATACTGCGTGTATTGGCAAATATGTGAATTATCATATATCTTAACTTTAATTGAGAGAGCAAGTTTTTCGAAAACGGTGCATCTTTGTGCTCAAAATGGATACCATCGGGTGAAAACTTGCCCGAGACCCCATATACATATGTAACTTCGATTTCATCGAAAAAAGAATCTCTTTCGCTTTTCACATTTTGAAAAAAAAAGTTTCGCCAACAACTTAAAGGTAATATTTCTAGCCTTTGATGCTGGCAAGTTGCAAGAGTATGAAATGTTCGGTTACACCCGAACTTAACCCTTTCTTACTTGTATAAAATTATGTATACCGGTATATAAGTAGGTGTGTTGGATGTATGTATGTACTTGTAGGTACATATGTATATGTGAACAATAAACAACATTTGAGTTGAAAATCGGCCGAGTGGGCGTATCAAATATTTACTTGAAACAATTTTTATATTAACTTATGCGTCTGATGGGTCGCACACTCTGGTTCTTTAAGGCTCGTATGAGAAGCAAACATGTATTTAATATTTGTGTATTTATGTAGGACACAAGAGAATAAAAATGAAAAGGACCAATGTGTACACTGTACACATACGAGTGTATGTAAGTATGTATGTACATAAATACATTCAAAAATATCATTCGCACAATTTTACATCCATCTCCACTTGTACCTTTGTACGGCTAGCGCCTATAGCTTTTAACGACAAAAGGGATGCAGCGTGTGGTCAGCAGGTGGCCAAGCACTTGGCGCCAGTTATGATTCGGTATACCAAGCGGCCGCTCGTGAATTTATTTGTGTGTCACAGCGTACAAGGCGACAGCGTACATAAATGCATATATACATATGTATGTATGTATATGTGTATGTTAGGTAGATGTGAGTGAGTAGACCAATATAATATTTATGTACGTACGTACGTACGTATGTACATATATACTTGATTTCACAATGATTAATTATGAACTTTGGTCCTTTGGTTATCATGTATGCTAAATGTTGAAATTGATTTTCGGACAAAACCTACACAAATTAAAGCGGAGTGTGAACATACCATACCCGTAATGGTTGGCCATGCCGACGCTTCTTTCTAACATATTTACAAATGTACGAGCGCATACATACATACATATGTATGTGGCTTGTTGAAAACGTAAACCTTCGTGTGATTTTCGATTTTGTGGTCTAAAGGAGCAACAATCTTGGCACGTATCTATGCTCAGATCGTGGCCATCACATGTCATACGGCGGACAGGTATCGATTACGCAGTTTGGTTCTACCTACTGACAACTGGCGCCCAACAATTAAAAATTCAAATAACAGCAATAAAAGCTGTTGCTGCACACGATCACCACGCATTTGGAAATGTTCGCTTCCACTGCTGCTTACTTTTGTATACATATGTACATATGTATGCATATTCATACATACATATATACATGCATATGCACAAGTGAGTAGATGGAGATTCCTCCACTCGCTACTACTCATAAATAATTCATACTAACCGAATACAGAGCTCCCTACCATCATATTGCAGGCCTGTGTTGTTTTCTTTCGTTGCGTTGATTGTGTGAGAAAAAACGAGCTCTCGGAGGTTTTGGGCAACTTCAAATTATGCTAATTCTTGAATAGCTACCAGAAACACAGTTAAGCCGTCGGCACGGGAGCTGCGCCGCTGAAAGTGACCAAAATTGAATGGACCGTAGTGTCTTTGATAGTAACGTTGTCTGGCTACTGTCCGACTCTTTTCTGTCTGTTTTGCTCTGCTCGGTCGTTTAAAAGCGTTGCAGTCGCCTGCTTATCGTCTGTCCGATCAAAATGCTTGTTGAAAGTGTGAAATTGCTAGTAGTATTTGTCGGGCCATGGATGACACGCTGCGGACATTGTCAACGTGTCATTTTTTAAATGTGCGACAGAAGGTTCAAGTGGCACATTACTGGCGCCGTAGTCAAAAATGTTTGATGACAACAAAAAATGGTCTACCGAACTCATACAGTCGATTGGCTATTTAATTACGTTAAATGTACATTTTAACCTTTGAATATTTCTCAAAAACGTAAGAAGCAGGTGTCAATAGAAGCCTTGCCTTTTGATAACTGAAATTCAATTCTCCGCTCTTATCTAAAAGAAGTATCAATGATAGTAAATCGGGAAGAAGCTGTGTTTCAAAGGCGCTGAACACTGTTTAAATAAATAGCGTTTACATATACATACATACATATGTACATGTCTAGGCATTCGCCTTTACATGCCTGCACTCGTTTGATTAGCCGCTAGAATCATGCAAATGTATTAGTACGGAACCAGTCCAGGCAGTTCGGTGGCAAGCTCTTCTCCTTATGCCTAGGTATATGGTCCTTATGCACATTCATACCGTCTTACGATTTCAAATATTTTGCGTGTATTTTGTGTTATACTAGGGAATGCGCGCGTCATTTATTTATTTGTGAGAGATTGCTGTCGCGCCGTGGCTGTCGCCGTTGCCGGCATTGCCTACGTAAACACATCACAGGCGCCATTCTTTGATGACCACTTAACAGCATTTTTGACTAATGTCGTCGCGCCGTTGAGGAACGTAAAGTGCGTCTACTCATGGCGGCGTGCGATGCATTCACAGTCTAGTTTCAAAACGAAGTGTTAAGTCGGCATCTGCACTTGTTAAAGTCGAACAAATAAAAATGATACATGGCTGTTGATTCATACATACATACGTACATATACATATATACTTATAGTAAGTTAAGGTAGAAGGTAAAATACACATATGTTAGCTGTTTTTGACCGATTGGCCGACGTACATAAGTATACATACATATATACATTTTGTAAATATATGTACATAAGTTGCACATGTGGCGCTGCGCCTTTATGCATGAGACGGACATATATGTGTATTTTGATATGTGAATAATTTGCGTTTGAAGAGCTTCTTACCTGCCACTTTTTGTTATTATCATTTCGGTGCCAATTTGATGAAACTGTTTCCACAGCTGATCGTTTTGTAGTTTTACCTCTGCGTCTGGTAGAGAGATTCTGGGTGGCATTATCACGTGTCCAGGTATTGGTATTGGTAGCATAGGCGGAAAAGGATCTGTTATATAAATGAAACTATGAATAAATGGGTCCATATGTACAAATATACTACAAATATACTAATAAGCATATGAAAGGCAACATAATGTATAAAAATTCGTCTAAACATCTTTCTATTCTTTTAAACTTATTCACCCGATTTGTAATTAATTATTATTTAAATTATTGAACTATTGGTGTAAAAAAATATTATTCTAAAGGAAAGCCATTTAGAGGTTTCCCACTTTTTTAAAGAAAAGTCGGAGAAACTTCAATTTTAATGGGAAATGTTTATTATCATTCGAAAGAAAATTCGTTGAAATTTATTTTTTGAAGATTATCTTTTTCAAATGTTGGCCGCGGCTACGTCTCAGATGATGGTCCATCCGTTGAGTGCAATTTTGATGTTTTGCTCCAAGGTCTGAGTCGAAGCGGGATTGTCCGCATGGACTTTAGACTTTACATATCCCCCCAAAAAAAATTCTAACGGTGTGATTTCATACGATCTTGGTGGCCAATCGCTCAAAACGTGAATTTATCTGCTCTCAATAAATCCATTAATTGATGCGATATGTGGGAAGCGCCATCATTTTGAAACCGAATGTCGCCGCGATCACGAGCTTTAATTTCAGGCATTAAATAGTCATCATTTTTGAAGAAATCTTGACCAATGATTCCACCACCCACAAACCACACCGAACCGTTGTTTTTTCTGGAGGAAATGGGAGCTCTTGAATCTCTTCAGGCTGCTCTTCGTCCGAAATATATTGCTTGTTTACATATCTGAGCCAGAAAACGTCGGATCTTCTTGGAACTTTTCAAGAGCCCATAAAGCGAGCGATATCACTTGGGAAGGCCGAGCGGCTACAGTTCTTGCACCAATTTTTTATATTTTATATGCTTTCAATTTAAGATCTCGACGTAAAATGCGCAAGTAAGTAGTTCCATACGTCAGTCCGAGTTGCTGCGAACGGCAGCGAATTGGCTCTCCATGGTCTTCGTGTACACTCTCAGCTACGGCTGCTATATTTTCTTCACTGGATGCAGACCACGTCCAGCGAATATTATCCAATAATGAATGCTGCATCGAAAGTTGGCTGATAGTGTTGATCATAAGTTGAGCGAAGCGCCCGAATCATACAGTTCTTAGTTGTCTGAACTATAAGTAAACTTTAAATTTTTGTTTGCAATAAACCAGTAAGATATTCTCCTGATTTATTACTGTGAAATGTCCAGACTATAAGTTTTTGGAGTTGTCGGTGTTGTGCACAAGTTTAAATGTTCTATGGGCTTTCGGTGCGTTTTTGGCTACCCAAATACGTAATAATTACTATTAGCATTTTTAAAATTTTTTTCTAGGTTGGTATGATTGTCAGTGACATCTGTGCCAAATGTCACACTCAAAATTGTTTAGTATACGCTTGTCTTTCTGAAGTACATAAAGTGCATTCGGCGAGAAGTTCCATTAAATTTTGTGTTTGGAATAAAATTTCTGATGCCGAAACCTTCAGAATGTTGGAAAAAGCCTTAGGTGACAATTGTTTGTCGCGAGAAAGTGTTTTTGTACAAATTATTCAAAGAGGGTCGAGAACGCCTTGACGAACCACGTGCTGGACCGCCATCTACATCAACTGATGATCAAAACGTCAATAAAATATAGAAATTGGAGCTTGGGAATCGCCATGTACCAATCAGAGATCTAACTGGCATCGTTGGAATATCGAAAGGATTAGTGAAAACCATTTTGAAAGATCATTTGGGCTTATGAAAAGTGAAAGCATGATTGGTTCCAAAATCACTTAATTTTTTCGAAAAACAGCGTCGCGTTAACGTCTGTGATAGAATGCTTTCCGACTACTAGTATATCATGAATCGTGCTATTATTGGCGATAAGTCTTGGATCTATGTTTATGATCCGAAAACAGATGATCAGTCGGCCGAATATCGTGGCAAAGGTGAGCCGAAGCGAAAAAACACATCAAAGCAGGCCAAAAATCAAGTTTATGTTGACAATTTTCTTTGGAGATCGAGGTGTGGTCCACTCGGAATCCCTTCCGACTGGCCCACTGTCAACAAGGAAAACTGTTTGAGTGTTATGCGTCGTTGGGCGAAGATATTCTTAATAAGAGGCGGGAGTTGTGGGCCAACAAACTCTTGGATTGTGCATCGTCGCATATTGGATTGATTCTTCGTGAGTTTTTCGCAAAATTTTCAACCAGCAGCGTGCCGCAGTCACCATATTTGCCTAATTTAGCTCCGTGTGACTTCTGACTACTCAGCAAACTCAAACGAGCGCGGAAACTAATTTGAGTCAATTGAAGACATTAAAAGTGAATCGCATATCGCGTACTGAAAGCTTTTCCGGAAATTAATTTTAAGAACTGTCTCGAGGAATGGAAAAAACGGCACAAGTTTATTGGGGCCAAGGAAAATTACTTTGAGAGGCTTAGTCTTTGAAGAATATTTTAAGAATTTTATAATTATGACAGTCTTATTATTTTTTGCTCATAATATGCATATATATTTTGTAAATAAAATGAAGTATAAATCCGTAAGATTATTACAGTTGTTATATGAATTCCACGTGCAACGTCCGGCATTTTATATAACCAACTTAGTGATAATGTCAGAGATAACAATCACAGGTCAATGCTTTTTTGCACCGTAGGTTGACATTCATTCGAAATAAAATGTGAAATCAAATCCGTGTAAGCTAAGTCTTTTTAACGCAGTGGAACTTTACTTCTAAAATATCAACTACAGTAATTAGACTGTCGAAGTTTGAACAGTATTTTTCAAGCAATAAAATTCTTCTTTGAACCTTATACGATGGCGGTTGAAACGCCATCCACATTTTTCTTCTTGGAATTTGCTCACAGAGCATCGATGCAATAACAGGCTTAATTCCCTGGAAGCTTATGAATCTCCTATGCATCAGCGCCACGCTGTAATCTGTATTCGCAACTATACGATGCCACCCCAGACATGCTTGAACTTTTATGTGGATAGCTCCAAATCAAGTTTACAACCCTGCAAAGAGAGGGTTCAAATAAACTCATTCTAATGTTGTTGTTTGGACAAGACATTTGAAGCACTTTTAGATGTTTGAATGTACAGCGTTTAATGGGAGCTATGCGCGGTTATGACTGACGACGGATGGACGATAACACTCTAGCTCTGAAAGTATTCGACGCAGTACCCGCCGGGGGAAGCAGAGGAAGAGAAAGACCCCCCTCTCCGTTGGAAAGAGTAGATGGAGAAGGACCTGGCTTCGCTTGGAATCTCCATTTAGCGACAAACAGTAAAAATAAAAAACAACTGGCCGTTCCCACGACAGTCGAGTCTACATAACCGGAACGAATCCGGATTTTTTTTACGGTCCAATATAGAAAAAGAAGAATCAGTTGAATAATGCCGTCGGATACCCAAAGACTGCATATTCTATAAGGTATCTCTAAAAAAAGTACCACTCTAACTACTAAAAATGCGTATATGTACATAGAAAAAGATTAATAAATGAGAATTGCACCGCGACCTAAGGTCTATTGTGTCCTTTATGATACGTGTGCAAACAAGAATGAATATGAAAGCCTGCGTCTTCAATGAAATGAAAATATTACCTGGAATACGTTGCATAATTTGTTGGCGATAGATTTCATGTGCGATTTGCTGCTGCATTCGCAGGTCCACAAATTCATTCATCGTCATCATCTTGTACGACTTCGACCATTTATTGGGTCTAATTAAGTTTGAATATCCCTTGCTGTTTGTCTCGATTATTATGTGTTCTCAGCATTAATTGACAAAAACAAGTTTGCTTTTTGTTTCAACTATTGCATTACATATTTTCTAATCACTGCATACTATTATGTTCCGTTACTTTATGTGAGTGCTTTCATATTGTAATTATACTAAAGAATACAAAAAATAAATCGATCCACAACACTTCTCCGCAACTTTCACAAACGAGCAATATGTCAAGTGATTTGGAGTCACGTCGGCACTCAATTTGTTTGGAAGGTATTTTTAGCGCGATAAATATTTTAGGTAGATACTATATACGGACATACGCATGTGAAACGTTATCGTTAGCTAAACAGGTGCTAAATTATCTAAAGGCTTTGCTCTTTTGCAATATTAATTTAAAAACGTGTTAATGATCTTCATATTATTGGCAACAGATCGTGCAGCTTGTATCTTCTGTATCACAGTAAATAGTTATGCATCCTCTTACACTCGTCGTATTGCGGTAAACATTAGCACATGTTTATATTTTTTATATGCACATACAACCGAATGTGTACAATGCCGTTGAATGAAAGCTCTGCTATGTACATAAGTATAACCGCATAAATAAATAAAAATGTCAACGAGAAGCTCGACAATCGCGCGAGGGCGTTAATTCAATTAGCTAGCTGCAGTGGCTCTTAGCATAGTTTCAGGCCAGTAATGTCTGCAAGATATTTAGCGCGCGAGATAAAGCAATTATACGACAATTAGAGAAATCAAATTCAAAAAGCCAGTGTCACTTGGTTAATCAAATTGTAACGCCAATGACATAGTATGAGAATTTCTGAGACACACTGTGACACACACTCAAACGATTGAATGTACTTTCAAATGCACGCTGATACAAGTGTACAACGTGTTATTACGCCGGTAGAAACTCGTGCCCGTCCCTAACAAAGTTGACTTTAAAACTGAGTAAGTACTACTAAGTAAGTTTTCGCATGCAATGCTCGCTTAAAGAGCTTCCACGCTGCTGAAGGTCGAGTCGAAGCAGCTCACAGCCGGTTCCAAGCAAGGGAACATGAATCCACAATGTGCAAATGAGCGTACAAATATCTTAACACAACCTGAAGTGGCACATTTTGTTACACAACTTTTAAACGCTGAGCGGCAAAGGTTGTCACTTATGTACATACTATAGTACATTCGAAGCGAGAAGTAAACTGCTGTTTTTCACAATATTTGTTTTCTCCACTAACAACGCTTCACGCTCACACGATCGGTGAAACTGAAAAGTGCGAGAGCGATTCGAGAACGTGTCGATGTGGAGAGCGGCCGAAAAGTGATCTGATTGGCTGTTATGACTTCAAATTGAATAACTGTGAGTGCGCGTGAAACATTGTGTTCGAACTGCAGTTGGCTTGGTGGCTTGTTTCTGTCGCCATTTTGAAATTCACGTCTTGCTGCTGGTGGTGATATTGACGCTTGAAGTTGTTGACTTCCGACACCGTCGTTAATCCCATCTCCGTTACGCTTTACGTGTTCGCCTCCTTTAGTATCACTCTATCTTCGTTATCTGACTCCTCCCTCTTCAACAGCTGTTATTGCAGTTCTTTTTGCAGTTTTATATTTGCAAGCACACAGAATCATTTTACAATTAGACATACATATGTGTGTACATAGAAGTATAAGTAGATACTAATGTACGTACTTACATATGTATGTCTACAGGCTGTAAAGATCTTTCAAATAGTGAAAATTGCTTTCCAACGGCGGTCTTAAAAATATTAATTGTATGCTGATGCTTATTGTCTATAATTAGTGAAAGGCTCATGTCAAGACCCTAATTGTCATTGAGGAATTGTATATACCAAGAACATTCTATAAATATCATAACATGCAAAAAGCATTACATTGGGTAAAAGTCGAGTAACCTAACAGCACGAGTTTAAACACGCCGAGAGTTATATATTTCACTAAATAATGCAAGAATTTACCATAAGTTTACAAATTACTATAAAAAATCTTCTCAACATAAGTATGTATGTACATACTATACATAAGTATACATATGAATGTATATGTACATACAGCTGAACTTCGCTAACTCTAATCAACATAATCCACAAAAAAAAAAAAATCCGAGTTAGAGAGACTTCGGTTTATGAAAGAAAGTTTGTATGAAATTTTACTTCTATTGCGAATTCAAGAGTTCGTGTTATAGAAGTTCGAGTTATGGAAATATAAAGTATATTTATATATTTATATTATTGTTCTGGAAACTGAATATAATCCTTGTTTTGAGTCAAATGTTATTTTTTAGAATCAGTATTTGCATCTGCATATTTATATGTGTGTATGCAACACAAAGGGGACGATAAGTTACCCTTAAATAATTACGAATTAAAAATGATCAAAATCCATGAGCAGTCAGCCAAGCGGAAGTACACCCACCTTTGCAGATAGTTAAATCCGGAACAATTAGTACCGCTGACGAATTGCATTGTTTATGTGGCGCGCCTTGTAGCCTGTTGGTGGTATGAGCACCTACAAAAATATCTATATGCTCATGTATGTGTGTTGAATCGGTGTCGCCCGGAAACCATTCAAGGAAATTAACAACAAATCACTCCCGTCTCAAAGACAATCAGTGTAATAAATGTGTGGGCAGACTAGTAAATATCCGCATTAGATAAAAGGTGCCTCTTTGTTTGTATATACAGATATTTATATACATATGTTTGCATGAATGTACGCAAACGCATTTTTTCGCTCTACCTGGCTGGTTGTCTTGTCATAACTACTAACTATTTCACTATTGTGGTAGTACCCAGCAGGGAAACCCTCACAGATTAGGTAAATCTATAGCTCAATAATTAGAGCAGGTTCTTCATATTCAGTTGATGGCAGCAGTTTGCACAATTGAAAATAAAGTGACATAAACTCTTAACAATAAAGTTGTGTCTAAATATTCCAATTTATAGGCACGAAAATATTTTAGTTATTAACTTTTTTATTGTGCTAGTTATTATTAATTTTTTAATGATTATGGCCCCTATTGCGGTTTTCAACCCAACTGAATATTGGGTTGAAGTTTTTAAATTCGATATTATCGATGTCAACTCAATCCGTAGAGAAAATGTCGGTTGATGTGTTGTCAAACTTCAACTTTTTTGTGTTTTTACTGTTTTTAACTCTATTTCAGTGAGGTGGACTAGAAAATCAAAAAGTTACAGTTGTAAAAGGTGAAAAATTTGTTGAGCCTCTAGAAAAAGATGGAGATGTGAGATTGCAAGGCTAGTTACAATTTGGAAACAGCAAAAATAACATTCAAAGACTGTGGGAAGTGTTTCGTACATAAAGAGTCGTCACAGTCTACTATTCCCATTAAATTTAATTAAAATTTTTGAAACGTTTTGCTCCTCTTAAAACCCTATTAACTACCGTAGATATCGCAGTTTGTGTCAGATCAAAGTTAAAACTATTCAAAATGCACTTTTAACACCTACCGATAGCAAGGATCAAAGTTTGTGATTATGTTCCAAAACAAAATGCTTTCTTTTTTAAACGAAATAAATTTATGAATTTGCACAAACCTTATTAAAAGGCCAATTAAATGATTAGAAAAACTTTGGCTTACTTTGTATGAGGGAACTCAAATGGATTTGCCTGACTAGCTTTTTCTTATGCGCAGCACATAAGATTTGGCCCCAACATGTTTGTCATAATAATATGAATCGAAACTAATGTTTATTTTAATAATAATTGACCCTTCCTCTTGGTTTTAGCTGTTTAATTATCTGTCAATCTTTTCTGTTGGCAACCCCAATGGACTTTGACTGAAAATAGTTGAAGTCCTTAGAAGAATTGAGTTGGTCTTAAATTGAGTTGCTACAACTTCAATTCAACAAAGTGAAGTTGAATCCGATTCTCCAATCGATGATAATGGAGCAGACGTTCCATTGCTCGACCATGAAGAAGTTCGAATAGCAATTACCCGTCTGCCGAGCTATTCAAACACGGCAGCAAAGAACTGATAAGGAACATGCATCAGCTCCTTTGTAAAATATGGTCGGACGAAAGCATGTCCAACGATTGGAATTTAAGTGTGCTCTGTCCAATACACAAAAGGAGACCCCACAATCTGCGCCAACTACCGTGGGATAAGTCTCCTCAACATCGCGTATAAGGTTCTATCGAGCGTATTATGACGTATCAACTGACCAAACTGATTGGACCGTATCAGTGTGGCTTTAGACCTGGCAAATCAACAACCGACCAGATATTCACCATGCGCCAAATTTTGGAAAAGACCTGTGAAAGACGAATCGACACACCACCTCATCGTCGATTTCAAAGCTGCTTTCGACAGCACGAAAAGGAGCTGCCTTTATGACGCGATATCTGAATTTGGTATCGCCATTAGTTCTGCTTTCTACAGACTGGACAAGAAGGCAAAGCAAATGGGTCTAACAGTGAACAAGGGCAAGACGAAATATCTTCTGTCATCAAACAAATAGTCGTCGCCCCCGCGACTTGCTTCTCACGTCACTATTGACAGTCATAAGTTTGAAGTCGTAGATAATTTCGTCTAATTGGAACAGTATAAACACCACCAACAATGTCAGCCTGGAAATCCAACGCAGGATTACTCTTGCCAACAGGTGCTACTTCGGACTGAGTAGGCAATTGAGAAGTAAAGTCCTCTCACGACGAATAAAAGCCAAACTCTATAAGTCACTCATTATTCCCGTCCTGCTATATGGTGCAGAGGCTTGGACGATGACAACAACCGATGAGTCGACGTTAAGAGTTTTCGAGAGAAAGGTTCTGCGAAAGATTTATGGTCCTTTGCGCATTGGCCACGGCGAATATCGCATTCGATGGAATGATGAGCTGTACGAGATATACGACGACATTGACATAGTTCAGCGAATTAAAAGACAGCGGCTACGCTGGCTAGGTCATGTTGTCCGAATGGACGAAAACACTCCAGCTCTGAAAGTATTCGACGCAGTACCCGCCGGGGGAAGCAGAGGAAGAGGAAGACCTCCACTCCGTTGGATGGACCAAGTAGAGAAGGACCTGCCTTCGCTTGGAATATTCAATTGGCGCCTCTTAGCGAAAAGAAGAAACGACTGGCGCGCTGTCGTTAGCTCGGCTATAGTCACGAAAGCGGTGTCTACGCCAGTAAAGAGAAGAAGAGAGTTCCTAAGATATAAAATTGTACCTAAAAGTGGGCGGTAGCAGCCCCATGGCCTAGTTTTGATACCGGCTCCGCACCGCATAGGATGTGAAATTTAATGCGAATTTATTCGGATTTATTTGGTGAGTTATCGCACTTTAGTAGTTATCTATTCTGATTAATTTACGTTACAACAAATGTTAGGTGGACAAAACCATTATACTTTGTAACAATATGTTGCAAACTTATAAAAACAAAGTAATAAAATTTTTTATGTGCCATACTTTTATGAACACCTATTGAAATTAATCTTCATTTTGGTAATTCGTTTTAATGAATTTAGTTATAAGCTACATTTGGGTTGAAGCCTAAATACGGCGTCGTGCGCTGAAGCTAATGACAATGTGTGGTCAATTGTTCATAAAGATTACTGTTGCCGCCGTCCCACCAATTGCTGCCACTTAACAACTTCAACTCTTTACGCATAATTACAAATTCGATTCACATACTTAAGATGCAGCCGAACATATGAACAGGCTCCAATAATTGTGAGGTGTTCAATCGTGTTTTCATGCTTTCGATGACTACCGCTCAACTGCACACCGCGCGCAGCTCACTTTATTTATGAGGTAAACATACAAATAAATCCAGAAGCATTTTCACATAAACATACGCGCTTGTGGCGGGAATATCTGACCGGCAAAATAGGCAGCGTCGATAATACCAAGGGCCATGCACGCTCTCAAATTATCATAAGCAAATAGTAAAAGTCGAAAATGCGCTACTTGATACTGTTGTTAAGTTCAATGTTGCTTCTTTGATGTTGACTATCTCAGCTCTTTGCACCATACAGGGTCTTACATTAGCGTGGGTCATTTTGCTTTAGTTATGTCTGCTTTAAGATTCCTCTCCAGTGATAGAAATGAAATACATTTCATTTGCCTCGAATTAGGCAACATGATCACGATAAAAGTTATAGAGTTTATATTCTACTAATGGCGGTATATATTCATGGGATTTTCACAAAAACATATTATTATTTTATTACATATATTCTTACAACAGTTTGCCCTTAAAGTAAAACCCTTTAAAATCGGGCGTTCATACATACTATATTTATATGAGCGTATGTTGGTGGCAAATGCGAACCGGTTCCAAATAGCAAAATTTCATATTCCACGAGGCCGTCGTTATCTTCGCTGACCACTTGAAGAGAAGATTAAGTGCTAAATCACTACTGGAGGTCGTCCCGTCCTGCCGTCGCTGCTAAGTGCGTAAGTCTTTGCTTTACTCTGTTGAGAGTCACTTAAGCAATGTTTAAGTGCTACCAACTGCTTGGCTTTTTCACCAACCATCTTCATGCATAGAAATTATTGAAGCACTTGAGTATTGTTATTAAAAGCAAAGACAGTATTTACTGTCTATATTATTATCGTAGACATTTACACAATTTGTAAATTTATAGAATTAACATACCTATGTACATATGTATGTATATAAGAATATTGCACAAAAGTTAATTGGTGGCTTCACTTCTATTATTTTGTAGATAACCATTTTCTACAAGAAAGAATGCCATGGTTTAAAAATCCTCTACTCCTCGCAACAGTTTTCATAAGCACGTTTAAGGATGGGCTTTTGCTATTCGATCGACTTAGAATGGGTCTCATTCCGATGATTGTTAACATTTTTGCATGTCAAAGTCACAAATCGGCAGTTATAATGCTCTCCATGAATGTGGGATCGGAATTGAAGACCTCTTTACGGTACGCTTTTTGAAAGAAATTCAGCTTTATCGGGGCGAGTGGAGAAAGAACGCGTTTCATACCCAAAATCATTCGCATGGATTCGCGAGATATGTCGAGATCTCTTGATATCTCTCCAACACTGGCTTGACGATTTTCATGGTGGTTGATCCTTCACTGTTTTAATATTTTAATCAGTTGATTTTCATCTTCAATGATCTCTCGACGGTATTTGAAGGTTTTGTACGGGGGAATTTAATTACAATTTCCGACTACTTTTTTGTCACAATGTATAGGGTGGGTCATATAACGTTTTAAATTTGAATTATCAATATTTCGACATTGGAAACGTCAAATACCATTCGGAAAGTGACAGATATTCAGTAAAATTTACGAAATGGGTCGCTATTCACTAGAAAAAAACTGGGAAATATTGATAGCTTTTTTCCAAAGTTCGTTTGACCGAGTATGGTCAATTCTACCGAAAAATCATCTTTTCAGACGAGGCTCATTTCCACCTCGATGGTTACGTTAAGAAGCAGAATTGTCGCATTTTGGGGCACAGAAACCCCGTACGTAGAGCCAATGCACCCAGCACGAATCACTGTATGGTGCGGATTTTGGTCTGGTGGAATCATCGGCCCATTTTTCTTCGAAAATGAAGAAGGAACCGCTACCATCAATGGTGAGCGATATCGCGCAATGTTAACCGAATTTTTCTTCAAGCAATTTGAAGAGGAAGACTTGGACAACATTTGGTTCCAGCAGGACGGCGCCACGTGCCATTCAGCAAACACTACACTCAATCTTTTACGCTCTATCTTGGAATTTAAAATTTTATATGGCCCACCCGTTATTTTATAGAGTTATGATATTTCCTTATGGGTGTTGCATAGTGACAAACTTAATATACCCTGTTCTTCTTCTTCATTATTGGTGTCAACACCGCTTACAGGATTATAGCCGAATTTACAACAGCGCACCAGTCGTTCTTCCTTTTCGCAGTTTGGCGCCAATTGGGGAGTGTCTTAGTGTAGCAAGGTCCTTCTCCACCTGATCTCTGCAACGGTGTGGAGGTCGTAACGCGTACTCATCAGATAATGTCATGGTCCATGGCTCTGCACCATATAGCAGGATTGGGAATGATGAGTGATTCTTTGTTCGTCGAGAGGACTTTACTTCTCATTTACCTACTCAGTCCAAAGTAGCAGCTGTTGGCAAGAGTTGGATTTCGAGGTTGTTGATGTTAATGCTGGTTTCACGATAGACGAAATTATCTATGACTTTGAAGTCATGACTGTCAACAGTGTCATGGCAGCCGTGTCGCGAGTGCGATGACTGTTGTGTTTGATAACAGAAGATATTTGGTCTTCTTCTGGTTCACAACCAGACCCATAGGCTTCACTTCTTTATCCAGTTTGGCGAAAACAGAACTACCGACGCGGTTGTTTGGGTCAATGAGATCAATATCATCTCTGTTCAGGTGATAAATATAAATCAAATCTATTGAACCTGTTCTGCGAATCGTAGAATGGACATAGTTATGTAGTTGCGCAGCTGCCTCAATAAATGTGTCCTTAAGAACGTGTGTATTTTAATATTTGACAGATGTCGCGCTCTATGTGTTCCGGGCGTGAATAGCCACAGTATCGAAAAATATGAAGAAAATTTCGGTGACTTAAACCCCCCTACTAATTACATACATATACACTTAATTAATCCAAATTTAAATTATACGCTCGCACCAACATGTTGCACAGTTATGTTCATTGTATGTGTGTAGAATATATGTTCGAATATTTTATAAATGACTGGTGCGATTGTGGGTTTCGTTCGGTTTGAGTAATTAAATTCTCTATCCTCTCTTTCCACTTAAAACACACTTTTTGAACACGTGGCATGGTCCGTGCTAATCGGAAGCACACTTTTCACCCTGCCGCTGTTTATATTATTGACTACATTTATAGCTACATTAAGCATTTAGGTACTCCCAATTCGTTGAATTTACACTTCTATATGTCTGCATATACACTCATACTTATATCCCTTTAAAATAACTCAACATTTAATTTTTTCACCGCGCAGTTACAAACGTATTTAACAAGTGGGGCCTACTGCGGGTGGAAGCAAACATGAGATAATACAACAATTTGTAAGATTATACCGTCAATGTAATATTTCAAGATAACTTCATAAACAAAGCAATGAAAATTAGCTTATCCTTTTTAATGCCAAGTTATGGTCTGATCAAGCCATTTAAAAAAAAATGTATTTTGCTAAGTTGGTAGAACCGTGCTTGATTATTATGTCAAATATGAGCGCGATCTGTTAACCAGTTGGTATACAGAAGCTCCTAGTCGGTACACCTCAGTAGTGTGTTGCGATTTTTACAATGGATTAAAATATTGAACAAAGAATTTGTCTTAAATTTTGTATTTATAACCAAATTTCGTGTGCGGAATCATTGCGAATGATGGAACAAAGCCTTCAAAGACTGTCGAGAGATCGTTGAAGACTGATGAAAAACCTGAAAACCTTATATTAAAACCCTGAAGAATATGGTGCTTGAAAATCGTTAGGCAAGTGTTAGAGCGATGGCAAGGGAAATCGACATCTCTTGCGAAACCGTTCGAATGTTTTTGGTGGATATTTTGGGTATAAAGCGCGTTCTTGCTCAATTCGTCCTGATAAAGTTGAATTTTTTTCAAAAAGAGTACCGTAAACAGGCCTCTTTGGACATGCGTGATCGTGAGAATGTTTTTATGAGTTTGACATGCTAAGAAGTCAACAATCATCGGAATGAAGGGAAAAAAACGAGCCGAAACCAATAAAGTTACGCCAAAGCCGATTAAAAATCAAAGTGAGGCTCACTTTTTTCGATATTCGTGGTTGGCTGCACGATGATTTTCTTTTCGGAGGGACTAACAACCAATAAGGGTTTCTATTTGGCCGTCTTTAGGGGTTTGGGTGAGAACATCTGTCGAAAACGGCCGGAATTGTAGAAGACCCATCGCATCGAGTCACGATTGTGACCGAATTTAAAACCCAAAACGCAATGAATACCATCGATCAACCACTGCATTCACCAGATTTGGTTCTTTGTGATTTTTTCTTGTTCCCTAAACTGCAATTGTCGCTCCGTGGAACGAGTTTTCATTCGATAGAAAAGATAAAATAAAATTCTTTGAAGAAGCTGAAGGACATCCCAAAAAGTGTTTCGAAGATTGGAAAAATCGTTGACCTGGTGGGGATTATTTTGAAGACGACTAAATAAATATTGACGAATAATTTAATTTTTGCATTTTATTTAAAATATCCGTGTACTTTTTTGTCACAATGTAAATCACAAAAATCTCACTGCATATCACTTACATATATTCAGTTAGTTTAATTAACCTGCTTAATGTAGCGTTACTTCCACTGTGATGTACTCAGCACACAAGGGCCACGGTAGCTCAGTCTATAAGCTTACCACATTCAAGCCATCTGTCTCTCGGAAGTTGTGATAACTCATTTTGATTATTTTATTTTGGTATGTTTTTAGAGTTCTAATACTGCATAAGTTTGAAAAGTTAAATTAATTAGTTGGCACATCTTCCATACTCGTATACAATTTGAACCAAGCAATTAACTCCATTAGTAGTTACTTAGCTCACAAATAACTTAAATCTCCACTCTTAAATATAGATTTAAGTGTGTAATAACACAAATAATGTTTATATGATTTACTATGTTATAGCAATATATAGATATACAAATATATAAATAAATAAATTTCAAATCGTCAACATGGAAAATTTCATCGAAATTCGTGCAAAATAGTATACAAATTCCATTAATGGCGTATAAACAACGTGGAATCGTTGGCACTTCAAAAATAACAACGATATATTTAATTTTATTTATAAATAAACAAAATGCGCAGGTGTACTCATATTCAAATGAAAAAATGAAAAAGAGTATGTGCAAATGTTTGTGTGTTCACGAGTTTTTGATATATGAGTTGATCTTACATTTTGATATCGAATTATTTTCTGCTACGACACTTTTTTCTAGTCCCGTAATTTCGAGATTGCTGTTCCAGCATCGACATCACGCTCTAGCTGTATTCCCAGGAGTGATAAATTAATTTCAAAACAAGAACAAAACCTTAACTTCGGTTACACACAAGCTCGATCAAAGAAATGTATTCATACGTGAACTTTATTTTGATAGGTCAGTTAGTAAGACAGCTATATGCTATATCTTAACAACTTATCCGGAGATTATAATGTTGCCTTGGCTACTAATCTATGTACTTGTATGTTAAATTTCATGAAGATGTACAATAGTGCTCTGATACCGGAGACAAATGAGAGGCTTATCAAGGAGAAAAAGAGTCTGCGAAATTTTTTATCTACATACGTATTGTTCATTTCTCCTAAACCTCTAAAGCTACAATAAATTCTGGCAAATCTTATAATAACCTCTACCGGCAAAAAATTATATCGGACCGCCCACACCCCACTTAGCGATTTAGTAAACTAATAAAAGCGAGATAAATCAACAACTGAATGCTTCAGGGATATACAATTTTACACCCAAAATGGTAAGGGAGGGATTTATAGAAGCCAATGGACGTGGCACTGCCCACATTTAGGTGAAAATATAATCCATATCTTGAGACCGACCAGACGTTTTCAACCAAATTCGGTATGTTGTATTATCCTGACATTTCTACCTTAGGCGAAATCTGGCAAAAACCAAATAGTGCCCTTAAGGTATTTCACCATACGCCCAAAAATTGACGAAATCGGGCTATAACTTTTCAAGAACCCAGGCGCCAAATATGTGGCCCCCGAGCGTATGGCTGACTTTTAGCCGAATATATCGGTCAATCTGTGAGTTGGAGCGGGAGCTATTAATCCTTGATTCCTTATTTCTGTACTCTTGCAACATGTTGCTACAGAGAATAAAAATTGTGTTCACCAACGGTTCCTTATTTCACCCTTAAAACTAATCGAGATAGATATTTATATATAGGTACATAAAAATAAATGATCAGGATGACGAGACGAGTTGGAATCCACATATCTCTCTGTCCGTCCGTACGTCTGTCTGTGCAAGCTGTAACTTGAGTAAAAAGTTAGTAAGTTGAGATATCTTAATGACACTTGGTACACGTGTTTCCTGGAAAAAACGGAGGACAAGCTCGTAAATGGGCGTATTTGGACCATTGTCAGGCTCAGAAATCCCAATTAAGCGAAAACTTATAAAGTGCCATAACTAGGTACTAAATTAAGACTGCGGACTCCAGATGCTAAGAGTCCTTTGGATTAAAAATTCTGAAGAAATGGGCGTCGCCTCATCCTCTAATTGGACCCGGGGTAAAAATTGGACGATGGGGATGGTGATTTATATAAAACGACATATCACGGAATCTTGCCGACCGATTTTAACCAAATTCAGTATGAAGCATTTACGTTCTGTTCAAGCCTCTAGATACCGAATATTCGGACCACAGTATCTATAGTAGATTTTTTATCACAATTTGTTAGATTTATAATTGAAATTAAGGTTAAATTATAATTAATAGTACGTCTGTGTTTAAAAAATGGGTTGAATCGGGTCAATACTTCCTTATCACCCACATACGTAATAAAAAGAGTATCGAACTTACGGGTGACTTTTTAACATATTTTCGGCCAATGTGTGAGTTATCTTAATGAAAATGTGAGAGCGTGGTTTACTCATAAAATTTGGACTTTTCAACACACGGCTGACTTTACTTCATATGATTGA
This sequence comes from Bactrocera zonata, assembly GCA_037783105.1. Classification (NCBI taxonomy): domain Eukaryota; kingdom Metazoa; phylum Arthropoda; class Insecta; order Diptera; family Tephritidae; genus Bactrocera; species Bactrocera zonata. Next base: position 114,864 of record JBAWJQ010000473.1, read on the forward strand.
TCATGGTATGTCAGGTACTTCAAGAAACCCAAGTATGTGGCATCGGGTCGACCAACTCAAATATACTACTTATAACGATTTTCTTTTAATTTTTCTAACAAAACTTATGCAGAATATATCGATCAGTGTATGAGTTTCATAGAGTATAGATATGTATATATAAAATAGATTGGATTCCGATGCTCTGGTTGCCGTTTTGCACCCTAAGGTATATACCTGGCTTTGATTCTTACTAGTTGCAAGAATATAAAATCTTCTGTAAATTCTTCCACCCGAACTTAGCCCTCCTTCACTTTTTCCGCTTAATATTTATTTTACATAAATAGCTTGTTTCGAATGGAACCACAAAGTATTGATACGTAAACAGAATCTCGTGATCTTTTACTTAAAAAACGCTGGAGATTAACATAAATCGGAGTTCGATGTCTTGGGCAGAGTTGCCACCAAAATATCCATACTTTTTATAAAAGAACATCGGATGTAAGAGAATTTGTTTGTTACGTTTAAATGTAATGTATGCCAGGAGCTTCTTTTTGTTAACATATTTCTATCTTCTATCTTTAAATCGCTATTACAAATTTTAAAGACACTTGGCAGAGCTTCTCATTCGTTTTGTGGCCATACAGTATATACATAAATATGCATATTTCCGAACAAATGAAGGAAGATGTATTTTCCTGTTATAAATACTTTCTGAGATTTGTCATAACTAAACTTTTTGATGTTAGTGGTAACGGGGAACAATCACCGCTATAAATTTGTGGACTAAGAAATAAACGGATGTGGCCACTCTGTTACCATATGCGCTATATTCGCGAGTCGGCGGTTGCGGGTCGGTGGCATCGCATCTCTCTTCTTGTTTATTCACACTTGGTGTTATTTTGCGGCTTCTGCGAGACGCTTTATTTGTTAAACCAATTTGAACGACTGTGACATATTGACGCATCATTAAATGGGCAATGGGCGCAGATAAGCCTGAGGCTATTATTTTTATTCTACGTTGGAAAGATGTACTATTTGCGTTACTGCGACGCGGTTTCGTGACTACCAATTTTTTATGTAAATTTTCTTGTTACTTCGTCGACAGTACTAGTATAAACACTAATACCTCTTTAGCCTTATGAGTTTTTGCGCTGTCATTACCGTCTGCCAGCGCCCGTGCTCGAAATCAACTGTCTGTCTGTGGGTCTGTTGGTTCAGTGCTTGTTCTTGTTTGTTATTATTGCTGTTTAACATTGAATTATGAATTCAAAATTGTTGATTATTGATTATGCAAATGCGTTTTCACACTTTAAGCAAAAATGCTGACGAATTTTCGTTTCGTCGTAACGTCGCTGACCAAATAATGGATTCAATAGTAAACAATAAATTTAGCTTGGCTCAATAGAGTTCAACAATGTTTCAAAGCTTAACCTCCCTTTGATTATGTAGCTACCCTGCGTTGAAGGAACCACCTAGTCCGGAAATATTCTATTAAGTATTCTACTATAATTTGCTTGTCTGATTTACTGATGAAAGTAGTGAGAAATACGCCATTATTGCACGAAAAAGTAATCCACGGGAATTAAACCCAAATTATAACACATTTCATTCATTCAGTTTTTGGTATATGGTTGTCTTTCCGTGCTACAAAAACTGTATTCGACAATTTTCACGATGAGTGAAATTATTAAAAAAAAAGTTCCATTATATTTTGTGTGCGGAATCAAATTTCTAGTGCTGAAACGTTCAGAATGTCGGTGACAATTGTTTATCGTGAGCAAGTGTTTTAGATTGGTACAAATTATTCAAAGAGAGTCGAGAACGTATTGAAGACGAACCACCTCCAGGACCGCCAACGACATCAACTGATGATCAAAATGTCATAAAATATAAGAATTTGCGCTGGAGAAGCACCGTCTATCAGAGATTTTACTGGAAGGATCGGTGAAAACCATTTTGAAAGATCATTTGGGCCTATGAAAAGTGAAAGCACGATTGGTTCGAAAATCGCTACATTTTTTCGAAAAACAATGAGTTTTAGATCTTTGCTTACGACCCTGAAACATACGATCAATCGGCCGAATTTCTTAGCAAAAGTAAGCCGAAGCCGAAAAAAGCACGACCAAGAAGGTCGATTATCGATACTATTTGAGGGTTACACATCGTTTGTGCCACGCCATTCGTAAAAAGAGACCGGAATTATGGGCCGACAACTCTTGGTTTTTGCACCACATTAATGCACCGTCGCATGCTGCATTGATTCTTCATGAGTTTTTCGCCAAATTTTCAACCAATATCGTGTCACAGTCACCATATTCGCCTGGTTTAGTTCCGTAATGCTTCTGGCCATTCAGCAAACTCAAACGATCGCTTCGCGAAAACAGTTTCGAGTCAGTTGAAGACATTAAACCGGAAGAGCTCATTGGAGGCTATTCCGAAAATAGATTTTAACAACTGTTGCGAGGATTAAAGGAAACGTTGGTACAAGAATATTGGGATACTAGAGATTACTTTGAAGGGGCCGACATAGATTTAGAAGAATAAATTAAGAATTTTAAAATTATGAGCAAAGTCTTACTATTTTTTGCCCTTAATACTATGGGCAACTACTTATATGTATATCATATGTATAGTACGATGCAGTATTATACAGTGACTTTGACATATTTATACTCTCGCAACAAAGTTGCTAAGGAGAGTATTATAGTTTTGTTCACATAACGGTTGTTTGTAAGTCCTAAAACTAAAAGAGTCAGATATAGGGTTATATATACCAAAGTGATCAGGGTGACGAGTAGAGTTGAAATCCGGATATCTGTCTGTCCGTCCGTCCGTCTGTCCGTGCAAGCTGTAACTTGAGTAAAAATTGAGATATCATGATGAAACTTGGTACACGTATTTCTTGGCTCCATAAGAAGGTTAAGTTCGAAGATGGGCAAAATCGGCCCACTGCGACGCCCACAAAATAGCGAAAACCGAAAACCTATAAAGTGTCATAACTAAGCCATAAATAAAGATATTAAAGTGAAATTTGGCACAAAGGATCGCATTAGGAAAAGGCACATTTGGACGTAATTTTTTTGGAAAAGTGAGCGTGGCCCCGCCCCCTAATAAGTTTTTTGTACATATCTCGGAAACTACTATAGCTATGTCAACCAAACTCTATAGAGTCGTTTCCTTCAAGCATTTCCATATACAGTTCAAAAATGGAAGAAATCGGATAATAACCACGCCCACCTCCCATACAAAGGTTATGTTGAAAATCACTAAAAGTGCGTTAACCCACTAACAAAAAACGTCAGAAACACTAAATTTTACGGAAGAAATGGCAGAAGGAAGCTGCACCCAGGCTTTTTTTAAAAATTGGCATCGCCCACTTATGGACCAAAAACCATATCTCAGGAACTACTCGACCGATTTCAATGAAATTCGGTATATAATATTTTCTTAACACCCTTAACATGTACAAAATATGGGTGAAATCGGTTCACAACCACGCCTTCTTCCAATATAACGCTATTTTGAATTCCATCTGATGCCTTCTCTGTATAATACATACATACATATAAATGAAAATACAAAACAATACTCAAAGTACACAAATTGATCTAATCTAATTAATTTTCAGCAAAATAAAAAAATATGTAAATGACGGATAATGAAATCTCGATTATCACTTTATCATGCGAGAGTATAAAATGTTCGCTGACTCCCGAACTTAGCCCTTCCTTACTTGTTTACGTATTATTTCTTTCATTCGACAAGATAAAAAGCAACAAGTTAAATGAAGGCACAAGTCGCCTAGATAGTTGTACCAGGGGCGTGGCAATCGCCCAAAAACCGCTTTGCAGTGCAAACGTGTCACTCTTTGGCCGCCATTACTTTTGGTTTTTTTATATTACTGTACAGAAGTACTTTTAATATACAATTTCGAAAATTTGCTCATGCAAATACTCCTTGGAGTGCTCTAATTTTATGCCGAGTTAAGGTACAAATAAGGTATTTTCCTAGGTCGACGCAATGCTATTTTGTATGTATTGTCGTTAATTTCATAGAACTTTCTGAGCCATGTGAATTCTTGTTTATGTAAGTGGCATAAGATATTATTCTAAAGGGATCCTCAGGACATGTTTGTTTATGGTAGACCACAATCGCGTTTGTTGCATGGAAGTACTTATGTATTAAACAAACAATATACATAGGGATAAACAATTATCGTACTCGAACA
>JBAWJQ010000474.1:0-177884 GCA_037783105.1 Bactrocera zonata
ACATACATATGTAAATAAAAACCTACTTCACTTCAGCACCCAAAAATCATCGATCATTTTGGCCATAAGACATAGGCATTTAATAAATACACACAGATCATCGTGCAGCAGCTAAGCAATGCGTCGCCAGTTTTACTTCTTCAACCGTACCATTACCGGCCGAAATGTCAGTGTGAAGCTCATCATAAACTTCGTCAACCGCTCATTTTGGTTTATGACGGTTTCATTATACTAAATGAGCTGCTTCGCACGCCGTTCCACTAACTACACGGACAGACATGCATCTGATGCTGTAGCCATTCGTTTGCCTCTAGATCTTTATCAATAAATTTGGTCGGAGGCGCCTGAAATTTAACTTATCACTGTAAATCTGTAAGCCTAAATACAAGCTGCTATTTATATGACTACATACGAACATACATATGTATGTATGTACACAAATTAAAACAGCACAGCAGCTACCCTTTAGAGAAAATACTTGGAAATTAGTTAGAATTTCTGAGTTATGTGAGCTATGTAAATGAAAGAAACATTGAATTTCCTCTGACATTTTGTAGATAGTTTTAAAGACTTTAATCGAATATGGCTATTTTAAGGTTTTAGTTGAACCACACTTAACAAAAAGTAACTCAGCTTTATATTTTATGCCAATAGGGTAATTCCTGGTGGGTAAATAAGTATCTACATTTATATTATCTTGTCCAAAATATCTTTTATACATGCATACATACATATAGTATGTACAGGGTTTGTCCGGAATGTAAAAGGACTGATTTTCTTCCGCCGCGATTGTTCTTCAAAGCGTACGCGCACCGACTGGGTTCGGTAGAGTGCGTTCCTAGCTAACGAACGAGCGGCTGGTCAGTTGTCTCCGAGAGAGAGTCAGGACAAACATTTTCGCCCGACGTGTTTCTGTGAGTGTGTGTGTTCGTTAGAGCAGAGGTGCGCGATTAAATTCTATGTGAAACTCGCTCAATCTGCGACAGAGACGTTTGATGATGATGACGTCATGAATCTTTGCAGTATGATCCTCGAGACAAAAGTGGCAATCTTCCGAGTGGCACACTTCAGCGTCTCCTCGCCCGAAGAAGTCGCTGAAGAATGAGCAAATCCATAAATGTAAAACGATGCTCATTGTCTTTTTTGACATCAAAGGCATCGTCCACCATGAATTTGTTCCTTCCTGGACAAACCGTGAACGCCAAGTTTTACGTAGAAGTCCTCAAGAGACTCAAACGAAGGGTCAGTCGGGTCCGACAAGACATCGCAGCCGATTGGATTGCACCAAGATAACGCCCTGGATTACACCGTTTTTCCCAGATGAAGACCTGAAAAGGCCGATGAAAGACAAGCATTTTGAGACGACAGAGGGGATCCCATCAGCATGCACCTCGGCTGCCAAAGCTATTCCGGAGAATGCCTTGCGTGACGCCTTCAATGCCAGGAAACCGAGCTGGCAGCGCTGCATCGACGCAGAAGGAGCCTATTTTGAAAGTTTTTAAAGAGTTGTAACAATTGGTTCAATAAATTTTTTTAAATCGACTTAGTCGTTATTACTTTCCGGACAAACCCTGTATGTATGGTACACTATATTGAATTTATCACGCCTTTTCAAATACTTTGAAACTAAGTAGGACATACTGTTGGTAAAGAATGAATGATTTTGGTTGGTGCGAACATGTTTCATTGCCACTGAAATAATAGTATCGATTTCAATTTCGTCAAAGCAATTGTATATAATATAACTATATAATAGGTTTATGTTTCATACTTATATTCATCTAAGTAGGACTGACCTCATTTGTCCAACCCTTTGGTTTTCATATTTACTATTTTTGAAAAATGTCGTTTTGTGGTTGCGCCAACTAATGGATGGGTAGACAGAAAAAACTAAATCAATTCGTGGCTAAGTCAATTTATGTACTTTAACTATAACTTCTCCCATCTTCTCAAAAATTGTCACATCGAAGTGAACATAATTTCCATGGCAAATTGATTGTGGTTATGTTTAATGTGAGTAAAGTTACGTGAGTATCTATCAAAATTAATGAATATTTATTATCCTTCGAAATAACAATTTTTGGAATCTATTTTTTAAATACTACCTCTTTCAAATGTTGGAGGCAGCTACGTTTTAGAAGCTCTATCCGTTAAGCCCAATTTTGAATGACTCGTTCGAGCATTTCTACTGGTAACTGGCGAATGTTCCAATGTCTGAATCGTATAGACTTTAGACTTTACATTTCCTCACATATCACACGATCTTGGTGGCCAATCAACCGACCAAAAACGTAAAATTATCTGTCCACCGAAGTGTTCTCTAAATATATATATCCATTGACTGAGGCGATATATGGGAAGTGGCGCCGTCTTGTGTAAACCAAATGTCGCCGAGATCACGAACTTCACCTTCAAACATCAAATAGTCGGTTATGATGGCTTGTTTAGTTTTGGTAGGAGTTTAAATCCTTAAGTGCACGCACTTGACCCGAACGAAATAAAATGTATTTAGACTCAAGCGACTTTTTGTTAATTTCTTCAGCAAATATATTATACTGTAAATAAGCAATTTATAATGATGTGATTTCGAACCTTAGAGACTTGTTTTTATTAATATATACATACAAAAAATTATGTATTTACATACATACATACATATGTATACTCACATTTTAATTTCAGGCTTGAGCTCAATTTCAATGGTCTGTAAAACCTCAATTCCCAGTGTCTTGGTTAAAAACTTAATTTGACGAACGATCGAGAGTACGTGGCACGACATGTGCTCTTTGGCGCCACTATTCCAAATGTGACGTTCAGATTTCCTCCCAAAAATGCTCAACGTAATAAATTCGCCCCTCAATAAATCGGAGTCGAGTCGTTGAGCGTCCGAGCTGAGGCTGGTGTAAGAATTGTGACGCTTCGTCTCGGCGTTTCAGCTCAATTGTCCAAGAAGGGGGTGGACGTAATCTACGAAAACCAAAAAATTTATAGGAATTATGTCGCCGTCTGGAGCGTTAGGTGCTGAACACAACAATTCGCATACACACATACATACCTCTGTGGATATATTGGTATCTCAACAAAAAAATTGCATCATAAAATGGAAACAAGCAAACAGTGGCCGTTGATGATCCTTAAACCTACGAAAAAAAGAACGCACGACAAGTGCCTTATGTCCTCGTTTGACCCTTTAGTAATTTTTCCCCTTTGTGTAGCATACTGCGGTAATGTCGTTAAGTGTGAATTTTGGGAAGGCGGTGTCTTTTAATATTTACTTAGCCCATGACATCAGTTGTGTTCTACCTGTTACAGATATTCTCATATAAGTACGTCGATATGTAGATACTTATGAAAGTGTGCATATTCATACGAGAGACTTGTGTGTACAAGAGCAAGTGTGTCGCCACTAGTAATAAAATTAAGAGAATAAAATCAGGCTGGTCACAAACATCCGCCGATACAAGTGCAAAGGCTTACTCACACATATACCATGTGTCGTCAAGTGGCATGGACGTTAACCATGGATCTGCCCACAGTCGGTTCGCTATTGTTTATCGTTGTCGAAGCAGCCGATATGTTGTGCAGCGGTGGCGCCACAGTCATGTGCGCAGCATTATTGCGCAGTCAGAACGAACCCGCAGGACTCGTAAAGTACTTCAATCGATGTACATACATGGTCAACTTATGGCTTGTTTGTCTCTTATCTCTTGTTGCGGATCTCCCTTTTATGTGGTAAAGACACTATTGTCGCCTGAGGTCCTATGCACAGTAGCTGTGACATGTGTTTCTTTACGATAAGAATGTACCTACACTAATGCCAAGTAATTTGTTAAGCAGCTTCCGTTTGATCACACGAACTCTTCTGCAGGAACTTTTAGCGCTGAACATCGTTAATATGAGCAATAAAGCTCGTTCTAGTTACTTAGCCCATTGTGATACTAAGTGACCGTAGCAGAAAGCGCCACATTAAACTTTAATAATTTTATAATACTGACTAGGAACTACTGCTTCGCTTCGCTGCGAAAAACTTTTTTTTTTGGTAAAACGCAATTTTCCTGTAATAATTCGACTCGATCCTCATCTATGAAACACTATTTTCGTAGAATTAAATTGCCATTTACATATTAATGTGCATATTTAGTTAACCTGACTTTTTTTCAGTTCCGATTTCTCCATGTTTTTTCATTGAACTTTATAAATGTTTGCAAGAAATGTCTGCTTGTATGGAAATATTTTTGTTTGATGAGATATCTTCACTAAATTTGGCACGAGTTATTGTCTAAGACCATGATTCCATCTCCGGAAAAATTATGTAATATGCTCAATTTCAACCGAACGTAGACCTTCCTTACCTATTATATTAATAGCCTGAACATATTAAGATTTGGAAGCTTTGGAGACTCTGTAAAGTATATATATAAATGTTTAGTATGTTGAGCTGAGTCGATTTAGCCGTGTCCGTCTGTCTGTACATCTGTCTGTATATATACAAACTAGTCCTTCACTTTTTAAAATATCCTTTTAAAATTTTGCTAACGTCATTTTCTCTTCAAGAAGCTGCTCATTTGTCGGAACTGCCGATATCCACTATAACATATAGCTGCCATACAAACTGAACGATCAGAATCAAGTTCTTGTATGGAAAACTTTCTCATTTGACGTGGTATCTTAACGAAATTTGACATTGATTACTGCTTAAGGTAATAATGCAATCTCCGAAAAAATTGTTCAGATCGGATTACTATAGCATATAGCTTTCATACAAGTGAAGGGTTTATTAGCTTCGGTGTAGCCGAAGTTAACGTTTTTTCTTGTTTTAATTGTAGCCGGGTTTAGGCAATCGACGAAATATTTGTCTTACGAAATCATCAAATAAAAAAGGTTTCCATACAAGCATTTGATTCCGGTCGTTCAGTGTGTATGACAGCTATATGGTATTATTTTTCTCTTCTTCTTTGGCACTACAATCGAGTGTCGGTCTGGGCCGAGAACACGAAACTTCGCTAGTTGCCAGCAGCTCTTACATTAAATAAGCCAATCAGAGAAAAGACATACGACATATGATTAGGTGGTTTTCCTCCCCTTAAAGTCAAGATTAATCAAGCAGTTTGACAAGCAGGCAGCTTTAACATAAATATGAGCGTCAAGTTTCATTTTCTGGTATCCCACGTTGACTCTTTTTCCGAAAGTCTTGAAGCTGTTAGCGAGAAGCAGGGAGAGGGGTTCCATCAAGACTTGAAGAGGGACTCGGGCCTACAAATATCGTCTTATACATATGTAGGTATAGCGACTCAGTATTGGCTCGAAGAGTATTCTACTTGAGACTAGAAAAAGCATTAACTCTGCCGAAGTATATTTTGAAACTATATTTTGAATATTCTCTGCCAATTGTGAAGACATCTCTTCAACTAAAAATATGGAACCATAAATAGCAATATCGTTGCTGAGACCCAATTGGATGAATGTAACCGCCATTGTAAACACCTTGAACGACTCATTTAAAAGGCTATCTGTTTATTTACTATGTATGTATTAACATAAGTGTACTAACACAAAGGTAAAATCCTAGTCAATTCTGGTTTGCATTCATATGTATGTATATACAATGAAATTCCATATTACGGAAAATCCTTATAACCAGACAGCTCCCATAAGTAGACAAATTTCATGAACACAACGTTTTAATCAATATTTTCATACAAAACCAATTCCTATAACATGTTCCAATGACCGGACACGGACACTATTTTGCCTTGAAGTAATACTTTGTCCATTGGTCCCGTGGGATAGACATGAGATGGGAGTAAGTTAGATTTAGCGGATTAAAGTCCCGCACTCCGGGGTCCGATGTTTCCTCCTACTATAAAAAAGTCAATATTTTGCTAATATTAGGTTGTCAAAAAAGTCTTGTGGTATTTTCGCTAGTTGGCGCTGAAAGCGCCTAGTTCTAGTTTTATTCGTCGCATCGGGTCATGCTATACCTTTTTGGAAAGCTAATTTCACGCGCTAACACGTGTTTGATTGATTGCCGTTTCTTTTAAGTCGTTCGTGAGTTATAGCGTCGCAAACATGGAGCAAAATAAAAAGAAAATACGGCATATTTTACAGTACTACTACGATAAAGGCAAAAATGCATCTCAAGCCGCCAATAAAATTTGTTCAGTTTATGGACCCGATACAGTTTCCATTTCCACCGCACAACGATGGTTTCAACATTTTCGTTCTGGTGTAGAGGTGGTCGAAGATGCGCCACGCTCCGGAAGGCCTGTCGTCGAAAATTGCGATAAAATCGCTGAATTGGTCGAAAGAGATCGGCATAGTAGTCATCAAACCGTTATAAACCATTTGAAGAAGCTTGGAGTCACTAAGAAGCTCGATGTATGGGTGCCACACCAATTGATTCAATAAAAATACCGTGAGACTTTTTTGACAAACCATTATTTCGTTCAAATACTCTCTGATATACGGAAAAGACTCCATAAAATTTGTAGTTCCTGTTGTATTTTTTAATTCTTACTAATATATGAAGTTCTGCGACAGTTTTTTAAGAACAATACGCAAAATGATCACTGCAAACAAATTGACTTGCGCTGGCGCCGTCTGGTTCAAGGTGGCTTAACGGAAACTAAAGGGATAATTGTGATTTATTCACGCCTGCCTGACATTGGTTCGCATTTATTAGTTCAGTTGTAGCAATATTCAGTCTGCATTGCAGCTTCTGACTCTAAGAATACAATTTAAGTACACGTTTTTGCCACGCCCCCATATGTGGACAGCTCCCATAGGCGGATAAAACCACTTTGGCAAGGGATGTCCGGTTATTAGGAATGTCTCTGTCTCTGTACATAAATATGTACATATGTTACTCACGCTAACCTAAAAAACGTACATACATACAAATGTACGTGAAATATTCTAATGTTAATAGGTTTATTTTTAAGTGACAACAAATTATTCGGTGGAATAATAAACTCGAAAAATATTCACGAATATATGTATACGAAAAATTAAATCGCACTTATTATTTAATTACAACGTTAATCTGTATGTCTACCGATGGTAGGCACCTCACGCCAAGAGGCATCTAATGAGGAGAAGTTGCACAAATAATTGTCGATACAAATTGAGAGCGACTGTCTGGAAGATCCTAATTACGAAGTCAAAGCGACTAGCTTGTTGAAAACGTCGCCTCAGTCCAATTTGCTTACATTGTACACAAACACATTTATATACGAACAAGCGTCAAAATAAATTAATAATCAAACGAAGTGTTAACGCAGCAGCAACAATGCTTCAATGGGAGGAGTCATGAAACGAAAGAGCACACATTCCAATTGAGTAAATAAGAAGAAAATACACAAAATATTTGTTCCTGACAATTTTCCAAAATGGAGATCGGCTCGCCGCTTGTATTTACTATAAATGTAATAAACGCACGAGTCCAAAGACCAATCAGGCGTTGTTTTACATACATACACATGTAACACAAAAATGCTAGAGAGCAAAGTAAGCGGAAAGAGAGAACGAAAACACTGAGCAGCATAGAGAGCCGATCGCCAGTCAACAGTACCTACAAAAACAGGTTGCAGCTTGTGTGACGGGCATAGTGTGAAATGAGTATGTGTTAATATCGCTTCGAAGAACAGATCGGAAATTTTCAGCCGACGAAGACAGAATTGCTATTAGCAAAAGTTAGTTTTCAAGTGAACGTGCTCGCAGCAATAATAAAACGCATAAGCTGAAAAGTTGTATGGAAATACTTTAAAATTAAAGCGGTGACTGTGTGTGGCAAGATAACAAAAATTTATAAAAAAGGAAGTGTGTTAACTAACAGAAACGCAAAAAAATATATCAGTGAAAATGCTAAGCATGACGGAGTTTGTGGATATGAGAATGCAGCAGCAGATCGCGCATGAATTATATAGACAGCAAATTATGCAGCGTATACCGGGTAAGTTTTGGCATATTTTCGGCTAAGAATTTACCGTCGACGTTTTTTTTTTTTTTTTTGTAAAACATTTTGGTGGCAACAACTAATTACGGGTTTGTTATTAATTTCAGATCCATTTCCACCTATGCTGCCGTTTCATATGCCCCATCACTTAATAGTGCCACAACGCCCGGCATTGCCTGGTGCAAAAGCAAAATTGGAAAATGACGAACTGTGGAAACAGTTTCATCGAATCGGTACGGAAATGATCATTACAAAGAGCGGAAGGTAAATGCACAGATATACATACACATGTATGTATATATTATATGTATGTATATATAATTATACTACTATATATTGGGTGGTCGAAAAAGTCTTTTCGTATTCAACTTCAACTTATTTTTTTTTTTATATTTGTACTAAGAAATAATTTTGGTCGACCACTTTTTGCTATTTTTCCGCTGGAGACATTATCCCATCAGTGTAAAACTTTCATCAGTGAAAGTAGAAATTTTGAAATTTCCAGAACGGAAGCGAGCGAGCCATTGTTGTGCTACACGAACTGATACAGCATCGTCTACGTGAACTTTCCAAATTTCATTGCTGGCTTGCGTTCTTCCCTTTATTATACAAAAATTTCAAAATACAGCAACTTTCTTCATTATTTGCACTCATTTTTGAACAGTTGCAACTTTTTTTGGCAATGGACTTTTGGTAGCACTGGAGATATACAACTGCAACGACATCTTTTGACAAAATACGAAAAAATTTTTTCGACTGCCCGATATACGAATATACATAAATGATGTGTTTTTGTATGAATGTTCCATTTACAAATCTTTCTCAAATGATTAACACGCGTAAATATCTCAACGGGTGGTAATTTCCGAACGCAACGACGGTACGATCCAAAGGACAAATATCCAGGCCTTTATTTAAATACCCATGTATGTATGTGTGCATATGCTTGTACAGATTACAAAGAATGAGAGTAGGAGAGTCACTAGCGTGGCGCCAATGTGATCATAAAACTACATACATACATACAACAACAGTCACATTTGTTGGTCGCCGAATAGGCAGAAGCCACGGACGGCGCTTTGTTCTTTCAACCTTTTCTTTATACTTCATGCACTTTGTTCGCTAGCATTACACTTGCTCTTAACTGAATTGTCTTCTGTCTGCGATTAAAAGCCAAAATATGTACACAAAGACAAATTCCCAGTAGTAAATTAGAATAAGCGTTAAATGGTCGTTTATACACACAATCGGAGCTAGATGAATATTGACCAAATTTAAAAATCCTCACTAAGCTCGTTTGTGCTTTGAAAACAGCTGTTGGATTTTGTGACTTCTGCGACGCTCATTTGCATACACACATATGCATATATACATATATAACATAGATCAATATTGGGTGCTAATTACGGAATGGCATAGATGGCCGTCAAGTTCACAACCAATGTTGATCCCCTTTACCACATCATTAGCTCAGTCGCAAAGCATCGAGCACAACACGTTAAAACCAATTAATCATGCGCACTTTGTTTTGGTAACAAACCATTATGAGCAGGGCATTGCGCATCAATTGAAGAGAACATCAGTAGTATCTGCAGTATACTGGCATATCTGGGTAAGAATGTGCTTTTTTACACACATACATACATATATATATACTACAAATGTTTAAAGAAATATGTGAGTTGATGTGGTAATGTTTAGCTTGTTCTTTGCTGCGTCGTCGTCGCTGTTCTTAAAATTGAAATCAATTTTCATGGCGCCAATTCGTTATACTCCCTGCTGTTCTACTTTATGACGGAAGGCCCAGGCCCTTTGCCATTGCTGGCTTTAATTTTGATCTTTTATTTTTATTTTCATGGAAGGTTTGTTTTTGTTGTCAGGTAGGCTGCCTTCTGCCATGCCATAATTACACACTTGTTAACCGGCCCGAACCAATCATCTATATTTAGCTCGTTTGGATATAAAACCACAAATCACATAAGTTACGCCTACATTTTGTGGCCTATTCGAGTGATGATAGTTTCATTTGATATATTGATTTGCCACCTTTCTAAGTACGAATATGTATGTATGTATGCACATACGCCTGCTAATAATGTTCATGTATGAATGGTATATAATTTGTGTTTGCGTTTTCTCTATTCAATATCTATCAAACTTCATCCTCTATAACTAATATTGTGTTTTATTGCAGACGTATGTTTCCATCGATGCGTGTGTCCGTCTCTGGTCTCGAAAACGAAGCGAATTATTGCGTTTTGCTCGAAATGGTTCCCGTTGGTGATTGTCGGTTTAAGTTTTCGGGCTCACATTGGATACCTGCTGGCGGTGCTGAGCCTCAGAGCCCCCAACGTATGTTTCTGCATCCGGACAGCCCAGCCACTGGTGCGCATTGGCAATCCCAAGCCATAATTTTTAACAAAGTTAAACTCACCAATAATACACTGGACAGCAATGGACATGTGAGTGTTTTGCGAATGTACTTGTACTTAAAAAATTGTGACCTTTTTTCTTGAACATCTTCAGATTGTGCTCGCCAGCATGCATAAGTATCAACCGCGTTTGCACATCATCCGTACTTCGGACCTAACACAGCTGCCGTGGTCTCCGCAGCAGGCTTTCGTTTTTCCCGAAACAGAATTCGTTGCAGTTACTGCTTATCAGGTTCGTATATTTTATGCTTTTATGTTTATGAATTCATGTATTTTCGCTTTAAGGGGTTACATGGGTTTCCTCGGGTAAAACACAGCCTTTTTTACAAATTTTTTTTCCTTATAAAATATTGTATATTTTATTAGAATTTTTTATTGTTGCAAGCATACATTATTAACAAATAAATTCTGAAATTTTTGAAAATAATATTTTAAACTCAGCCATTGCAACGTCACTTCCTTCCGGTGACCCCTCCGAAAAAAGATGCGCTCCCGCTGGCAAGATAACTCCTTACAGGATCATCTAAAGTGAACAAATTACGTGTTTTTATGAACGCCTTAGCTTAGACGTAGGAAAAAAACTGGATTTTAAATTTTTGGCAGACAGTTTTACACAAAAATTAAAATTGCAGTGAAAATTTCGCGACATTTTTTTATTCAAATAGTTGTAGTCGAAAAAAATCCGTCGTCCAAATCTTTAAGAATCTATCTCAAAGACCTATGTAAAATTTGTTGTTGTTTAAGCGGCAGAATTCTGCCGAGTTGACAGTCCTCGGCCGAATAAAAATCCCGATCCGGTCCGATTATGTAGACCCGACTGCCATGGGAACGGATACATGTAAAATTTCATCGGTCGGTTCGGTGGTTCTCGAGAAATCTTGCCAACCGACTTCAAAACCACAGTTTCGAGAAAAACGCGTTTAAAGACGGCGCACTAAGCCTAGCTAGCCTCGAGCGTACAAGTTCACAAGGCGGCATCTTCGAAAGTTTACTCGCATTAACTTGAAAATTTAGGACAATATTCCAGAAGTGTTGTAGAATTTAATAAGACAATAAAAAAATCGAATTTTTGAAACCCGTAAACCCATGGAACCCGCTAACACATATACATAAATACAAATCAATAATAAATATCCACAACTTTTGCAAAATAATTAATCAAAATGTTTTTAAATTTATTTGCACTTTTAGAATGATCGAATTACAAAGTTAAAGATTGATAACAATCCTTTTGCCAAAGGATTCCGTGAAACGGGTCAGTCACGTTGCAAGCGCAAGCTAAACAACTTGAATTCCGACGAAGAGGATTTAGGCGAAAATCCATCCAGTCCCAGCAAAAATTCAGTTGTTTCCAGCGAAGATGATCGCATCAGCGTTTGCAGTGGTCGAATAGACTCCTCATCAATAAAACGCTGCCGCTCGTTCGACTCTTACGATGATGATATTTATGTAAACTCGAGCAGTTCACGTAGCTGTGAGAGTATATCTCCGCCACAATATGATGAAACTATGTACTCGGCAATGGCAATGTACCACAGGGAGCCCATGCAGTATCAATTCTTAAATAGTCCGCCTATAGATATTGCTGCCGCTACATATTTAGCAGCTGCAGCCAACATCAATCCACCAATGTCCTCACCACCGGATGTAATGGAGCCGTTGTTAGCGCATCTGCCACAAACGCTAAATTTACAGACACACTTGCCATATCCGCGGCTGCCACAACTTCTACCCGCCACCGATATTACGCCGACAGTTAGAGCGTTAGGAAATCCAGCTGCGACGAGGCATATAATTGAAGAAGAAACTGCAGAAAGTCCAGCAATATTAGCCGAAACCACCAGAACACATGACGAAGACGAAGTAGAGCCGAAACAAACGAAGCGCAATAACTTTAGCATATCGGCGATTTTGGCGTTCTGAAAATTTCGTTTTTAATCAATTAAGTTCTAAGTTCTTCTGGCGAAAGTAGTATATAATTTAGATATTGACATATTTATATTTTGTACATACATACATATGCATTAAACAACTAAAATTAGTAAAAAAATATTTAGAAAAAAATTCTTGTAAATCATACCTCCGAGATGATATGAGAGAGCTTTATGGGAGCCGGTGTAAAAGATGGGCGTGGCACCGATCTAAACGGGGTTAGACCAAATTTACAAAATGGACGAAGCAGTATAGACTTGACCTTATATTACAGTCGGTGGCGTCAAAATTCCTACCATCAATAATCCTAAGATTTTAAGTGCGACTTTTACAGTCTGTGCTCCTTCACTCTTCATACTACCGCGATTATCGCCAAAGTAGAGAACCGCAACAAAATCCTCAAGTCGCTAGCCGGCAGCACATGGGGAAAGGACAAAGAACTTTGTTGGCAGCTTACAAGGCAATTGGCCGACATCAATATGGTCGTCTGAATGCAGTGAAACGCAGACGAGGAAGCTTCAGACTTGTCAGAATATTGCACTCCAGACTAAGAGGGGATGTCTTTTGATGTCTCCTATGAAACACCTGCCGTATGCTCCCAGTTGAGGAGCATAATAAACTCCTCTCTGGGCAGTTCCGGCAGGGGCTTTCGCAGAAATCTTCCTTGCAGTCACCTGCTTGGAGTGGAACCGCCTCCTAAGAACATCAAGAAGTAATTCTTCAACTGCATCGACGACATCAGACAATACGTCGACCAGACTTTGGACGCAACAAATTTCCGATACACACTGACCGTCATTCACAGTGGAGCCATTAACACAGTCATCGACTCTCTTCCAGTGAAGGGCGTACGCGGAGTCAAACCACCACGCATTGCAGACGAAGAGCTCGATTTGCGGCGAGAAACGAGAGTGATCCTTGCGCAGCTTCGTTCTGGATACTGGAGCAGGTTAAACTACTACTTATTCAGAATAGACCTCGATATATCCAATATATGTATGTTCTGCGTGCAATGAGTCTCCGCATGACACTGACCACCATTTGCATGTCTACCAACCCCACTCATTTAACACCCCTCTTCCTTGGGTCCGACCCCGTCGAAACAGCAAGTCTCTTCGGCCTTCGACGACAACTTAGCTAAACCTTTCCTTCCTAACGGGGACTAGGTACCCGCTATAACAACAACAACAACATGACCGTGGTAGCGTTCACTTTTTGGTGAAATCCCATCTCTCGGTACCGACCGATTTCGACTAAAATTAGTACGTGGCATTCTTCGTATATATGTACATATGTCACATGGCGTAAATAGGCGAATTGGACCACAACCACCCCTACTTCCCATATAACACAATTATAAATTCCATTTGATTCATTCACTTTCCAGTACACAAATGAAATAGTAAAACCAAAAATCCAACCAAAACTGTTCAAGCGCTTTGGTCTTGAATATGTGGACCCCATTATCTATAGTTGACTTTTGACCAAAAATGTCGATCAATGTGTGAGATACACAAATTCAGAGAGAATATTTTCCCGACAATAATTAATAGTTTTACTGCGTATCAAAAATGGGTTGAATCGGATCAATACATTCCTTAACTATATTATATTAAATAACATAAAGATATCCCGGACTTCATAATGGATATGTCAGCCAATATTTGAGTTACTTTAATGAAATTTCCAGAACGTGTTTTACTCATTACAGTATATCTTTGTGCCTAAAATAGATACCTTTAGAATTTTCAAAAAATTAAAAATTTCAAAAATATAGTCCCGAAGTTTCATTGGTTTACTCTGAATATTTTCGAAGAAATAGGCCCTAGAACCATTGCACTTCATGTTGTACTAAGTTCTTTCATCCGGCCGTCAAAATTGCGTGCGAATTATTTAACCGATTTACCTAAACTGAAGACAGTTCATAGAGAGTTTTATATTCAAGTGCGTGATAGAGCACTTTTCCGAGAAAAATGGTTTTTTAACAGTTGTTTAACTCTTTTGATCTCGAAAAACGCAGGTAAAAATGGCACTTTTTACAAAATCCACGCCTGCATTCCCAATTTCTCGAAATTCTCAAAACCGCTATACTATGCACTTGATAAAAGCTTCCAGATTAAAAAAAAAAAATTACTCACTTCGGTGATATTTCCATTTTTTTTTTGTTAGTTTTTATTTTGTAGTTCAATAATACCTCTTAATACTTGTATATATGCAAAAAAATCGGATGTGATTTGTTTATATGTTTCCATAATAAAATTGGAAAAAATTACCTTTTTTTGACGGTACTAGAGGTGACTTTGACTTTTATTCGAAATGACGAAAAATCAGAGTACATAAATAATAATTCAGTTAGAAGTAATTAGAACATATATATTTATCATATCGGAAAGTACATATTAATTACATATGTACATGAGAAAGTGGGATTATAACATTCAAGCAGCAAGCTTTCCAACTTGAGCTTTCAATTCCACACATTCATGGTTCTTACACTCGTAGCGATATGTATGTAAATATATACTTTTCTAAGAGTTTGCACTGGTATAGGGTGAATATAAACGGGTAAAGGTACCAAACATTTATTAGTCGTACAAATATACACATCATTTAGCTAGTAGTTATTTTGGAAAGTTCCTCATGTAGTTCAGCTGTATCTATTGGCTCCTTAGCTGATGAAGTACTGGTCGAAGCAGTAGCGTTCGAGGTAGGCCTGGCGCATGTCTTTTTATGCATAAACCAATGCAAACGTTGACATTCACGATCACAATATTTCACTTGTTTACATTTTGAGCACTTTTTGTCTGGTTTTTCATTACCACAAGAACTGCAATATGATGTATCATCCTAATAAGTTATATAATAGTAAAATTTATTATGAAATCTTTTTCTATATTAAAATAAAAATATATTACCGCAAAACCACGATGACCGTTAATAGCATTGCGAAAGACCATTAATGCAGGTTGCGGGTCTTTGGCAGCTAGTTGGGAAACAACTTGACGAAACACAGTGCAATCTCTGAAGGGAAACTCACGCACGCAATCACGTAGAGTAAATTCTATGTAATCCAGCTGGCCAATTTTGTTTTCTTTTAATACTCGCTTTATAAATAATTCCACAAAATCATGCTTTCCTGCATCAACCTCGTTCAACTTTTCCTTACGTTGTGCTTTACACTGTTCCTCGCAGCGCATTAATTCCGACACAATCCAACCAAGATAGTGAAACTTAAATGCCATGAGTTCATTAACATCATTGGTCTTCTTCATTTCTTTTTCACACATTAACTCCAAAGTTTTCTTCAAACCTTGCAAATTTTTTAACAATCCCAAAGATTGTAAATTTAGTGCGATGCGCACAGGATGCAAATTAATTTCTATAACAAATTGATGAAACAAATCCATCATTCCCGGAGGTATCAGTGGCTCTTTTTGTTGACCCTGTACACGGGTGTAGTACTCCAATGTCTTTCGGGGAACATAGTTATTAATAGTTTCCACGCAGGAGTGATTACCAACAAAAGCAGCCATTTGTGATGCTGTTCGTGAAACGCTATTCAAACTATTTGGATTTATACCAGCATCTAAAATAAGTCGACACACTTCCGTGTTGCCTGACAAAGCTGCGAAGTGCAACGGAGTATAATCCGCGCCATGTTTATTGAAATTTATATCAGCACCCTGAAAAAATACAATGTTAGCACGTGTTAAAATGTATGACTTATGAGCTTACCATATCTAATAAGATTTGTACTGCTTCTTTATTACCCTTGCAACAAGCATGTTGGAGCGGAGTCATCCCATCCTCGTCTACAAAATCAACACCCTCCTTTAGTTGGGTTATCAGCTGCTTGAATCCATTAACATCGTTTTTGGCAATGCGATCAAATATCTGTCTCTGCACTTCGTCCAATTTATTTTCGGTATTTGGTTCCATCTTTACTTTGTTTGATACAAAATATCTTCTTTTTTATACAATTATATTACTTATAAAGTAAAGCCTATACAATCATTTATGTATATGTATATTTGGAAGGACCTTAAATAAATTGTACAATGAGAAAAAGGCTCCAGAGTTTATAAGTGATATATTTCCAAACTGATAGAATCACAAATTTATCGTTTTCGCTCGATTGTCGATAACAAAGATGGGTAAACATTGATTGTATACCACGCAATCTTTTTTATTAATATACCCTTGAAGCTATCAGTTAAATAACTGATTTAATACCCAATACCAGAGATTTATGTTAAAGTTTCTTTTATTTGCTTCAAGGATTATTAGTTACACTGTGTGTAAGTGTTAGGTTCCAACTTAAACTGAACTCGTTTCGGTAATCGTCACTTGGTGATATATTTTACAGGTAAAACAAAATGGTTCTTCATTCAAGTTATCGGT
Source organism: Bactrocera zonata (assembly GCA_037783105.1). Taxonomy (NCBI): domain Eukaryota; kingdom Metazoa; phylum Arthropoda; class Insecta; order Diptera; family Tephritidae; genus Bactrocera; species Bactrocera zonata. The sequence goes on from JBAWJQ010000474.1 coordinate 16,720, forward strand.
TTGTTATTATTTTCAACAATTTCATCTTGAAATATAAAAAAAAAAAATTAATTTGTCTTAAAAATTTTCATATTCCGAAAGGTTAAATACCTTAAATTGAGAGAACAACCATACTTTTTAAGAAATAATTATTTAAAAGTTTTCTTAACTCTTAATATCTTAAGGAGTGCCTACAGCAGAAGAGTTTTATGGCATCTATATTGGAATTTTCAAGAAGTTTGCTGTGCCAAGTCCTGTTTTTCGATGAATTTACTTTGTTAAAATATATTTAGATAATAAATTATTTGAGAAATGAAATTCAGTGTTGTACAACACTGTCGTACTCGTTGATTTGCATTCGCTGAATATTCATTAGTTATTGTTTCCAAGCGAATTGAGTGAATCGAGCACAGTATATACAGTTCAAAACCTTTTCGTGGTAGCTTTCTGAGGGGTGAATAGCTGCCATCTTGGATTTTCAGTGGTAGCAACGCAGTGCTCTACACATTGAGGCAGTAAATACTTAGCAAATTTATTTTATTAAATAACAAAAACTATAAATAATGTTGCTTAATATAAAAGAAAATTATTTAATAATGATATATATTTACTAATATTTGATTTAAACGCCATAGTGACCAATATTTCGCCCGTAAAAATATCATTTACTGATATTCAGATATTCTTTATGTAGTTAGTTAGGAGCTTAGTTCAAATAACCAAATCAGAATTAAGCCCATACAATAATGAATTTGTTGAGATCTCTGATGTGCGCCATGAAGCGAAGGCTTCGAAAGGATTTTCCTGTCGATGACAATGATGATAATGACTAGTTGTCTGCCACATTCTAAAACAAAACATAAGTATACTCACCAAAATTTCTGCCAGCACCGGAAATTCTGTATATTATCTCTTGTTCTACAGTGAGTCATGAAAAGATAGTAAAAAGGACCAAAACACATGCTTGACCAACGCCATTTCCGAATTTTTATTCAATAAAAGAATTGAAACACTATTGTAAATGTAAAAGGACACACAATTCAGCTAGCACTTTTTTCTCATATGTCAAAAAATATTAATTACCACCAAAAATATTAGCTTCCCGAGGGGTGATAACTTTTGCACCACCTTGTAGCAGGAAATCGCTTGACAAATTTGGACCGGAAATAAAAACTTTTTATTCCGGTCATAGAGTCTACACTCATACAATTAAAGTGAGTAGATAACTTCTAATTATTAAAATAATAAATATTTTATTAAATAAAAATTTTAATTCAATTAACGGATAATTTTAGAAATTTCACCAAATTTAACAAAAACAAATTATGCGGACATTCTGTTTCGTGCCAACTAAATTCCAAAACGTTTCAATTAGCAGAATCCGAAAACATTTCATATGTCAGAAAAATATTAAATTGCTGAATAATTGCGAAAATAGTGTCGTTGTTATATTAAGATTAAGATTTTATTTGCAATAAATTAGTTAAATTAAAGACATTTAGCGTTCGGAATACCTTTACAGTAAAAAGAAAAGTAATGGAAGTGATTCAGAAGCATTTGTCGAAGATTCGCGTACCATGCGATAATACACCAATTTATAAAGATGAATGTGTCTATTCATTTGATACACCGGAAACTCCTACAGGACTTTACGTCAGTTTAAGTAGTTTTCTAAGTTTCGGCGAGCAATATGTAAAAAAATATGCTGAAAAGACTGGAAATGCGGTATTCCTGCATATACATCGTGTGAAGACGCCTAAAAAAGGTGTCGCTGCTACCGATGAAGGGGGGCCGGAGCGTAAAATCACCCGGCTAGCTATTGGTGTGGAGGGTGGTTATAACGACGCTAACGAGAAGACATTTGATATTAAAGATACTTATAGCATTGTGGTTATGCCGGATATTGATAAGAAATTTCCATTTCCTAATGAGGAATTCCCACTGCTTGTAACTCAATCTGTAGAGGCATTGTTAGCACAAGAGTCTGCTATCGCTAAGCTTGAAAAACAAACACTAACTGGTAATGTTTTTTTTTAGTTAAAAAATAGTAACAACATAAGCCAATATTTGTTTCCTTTAAAGGCACATGGGATGGAGAGGTACGTCAAGTGTCAAAATACGCGGATTCTTTGATACAACTAGATAATGGCAAGAAAATACCGCCATCTGGTTGGAAATGTGAAAAATGCGATTTAACCAATAATCTTTGGCTCAACCTTACCGATGGTTCCATTCTTTGTGGGCGTAAATTCTTTGACGGGTCCGGTGGCAACGATCATGCTGTGGAGTATTACCGAGAAATGGGTTATCCGTTGGCTGTTAAATTGGGTACAATAACTGCCGATGGCAAGTCTGACGTGTTCTCGTACCCGGAAGATGACATGGTTATTGACCCGCACTTGGAAAAACATCTTGCTCATTTCGGCATTAATATGGCAGCCATGAAAAAGAGTGAAAAGTCAATGGTTGAATTAGAATTGGAAATTAATCAACGCATTGGTGAATGGTCTTTATTGACCGAAAGCGATAGTGAATTAGAGCCACTGGCTGGTCCAGGGTACACCGGCATGCGTAATCTCGGCAATTCGTGCTACATAAATAGTGTAATGCAGGTAAATATCTGTCTCCAATATTTATCTTTTCTGAGTTATATAGTTTGTAATGGAAATTCTCTATGTTTAAACAGGTAATATTCACACTACCTGACTTCATCAAGCGATATGTGGGAGAAGGCTCGGATAAATATTTTAACGCATTTCCAGCTGATCCCGCTAATGATTTTAACATCCAAATGGCTAAACTTGGTAACGGTTTATGGTCCGGCAAGTACAGTAGCATTTCGGAGAATTCGTTGGATTCCGAAAGTACTGGTATTTCACCTGCTATGTTCAAAAATGTCGTGGGTAAAAATCACCCTGATTTCAGTACGAAACAACAACAAGATGCTTTTGATTTCTATTTACACCTTATCAACATAATCGAACGTAATTCTCGGCATGAAGCTAATCCAGTAGAAGGGCTTAAAATTAGTTTGGAGGATCGCGTCGAGTGTATGAGTAGCAAAAAGGTGAAGTATACACACCGAGACGATTACTGCTTACCTTTGCAAATACCTTTGGAGAAGGCCACAAATTTAGATGAGGTCAAGGAATATTTGGAACGTAAAGCTGCCGATGGTGCAAATAACAGTGGTGACAAAAATATAGTGCGACACAAAGTGCCACTACATGCATGCTTAGAACGTTTTTTCGCAACTGAGATGCTTGAGCAATTTCACTCGTCAGCTACTAATTGCATAACCACTGCCAAAAGATCTACTAGACTAGTAAATATGCCAGATTTCCTGTTGCTGCATTTGCGAAAGTTCACACTAGGCTCCGATTGGGTGCCTAAGAAGTTAGATGTATCGGTTGACATGCCGGACGAGCTAGATCTCAGCAGCTGGAGAGCCACTGGCATGCAACCAAATGAGCAGCCATTACCAGATACGGACGTCAAGCCGAAGTTTTCTTTCGATGAAAATCTAATGGGAGAACTGATTCAAATGGGTTTCCCACAAGAGGCCTGCAAGCGTGCTGTATTCCATACAAAAAATATTAGTCTAGAAGCAGCTTCAAATTGGCTGATGGAGCATATTGGTGATGCCGACATTTCAGAACCGTTCGTTTTGCCCACTGATGGCATGGGTGACAGTAAAGCAAACGATTTTGTTGCGAATCCCGAAAGCGTAGCTATGCTAATGAGTATGGGCTTTGAAGAACGCCAAGCTACTAAGGCATTAAAAGCTACTGATGGCAATATTGAGCGCGCGACGGATTGGATTTTTTCTCATGCTGAGGACATGGACACAGATGAGATCCCACAAGAGCAGACTGATAACGAGCCGAGTAATGCACATAAAAGAACATATCGGGATGGTGTGGGCAAATATAAGCTCGTAGCTTTCATCTCACATATGGGTACATCAGCCCAAGTTGGGCATTATGTGTGTCACATACAGAAAGATGGACGATGGGTAATTTATAACGATAGTAAAGTAGCACTTTCGCAAAACCCACCCAAGGATCTCGGTTATTTATATTTATACAAGCGATCTGAGTAAAGACCATGAATTTGGATTAATGTGCATTTCGAATGAACTTGCCTTTATTACTATATATATTGAATTCTTAAAAGTATGACACTTAGTATTAAATGCAAAGAACTGAAAAAACTTTAATACTTCAAGAGAAAAGCTTATTATGCTGTTTAAATGATAATTGTTTGTCGCGACGAATAAAATTTCAATCGGATCAAATTTTCAAAGTTCGTTTTCATTGTAATGCAGCAGGCAGGCATAGCTCATTATGTTGTTAGTTAACATAATATATTCAAATTATATTTATTCATCTTTTTGTATGTTACTACTTCTTGTCCAGGTTGGTTTCATAATGCTTTCCACAATATTATTAAGTTTGTCGCTAAAAGCGCCAAATGAGAACTTTTGTTGTACCCGCTTGTGTCCCATTACACCCATTCTCTCACGCAGCCCGTCGTCCTTGTATATTTGTAACATTGCTTCTGCAAATCGTTGTGGCTGCTTCTCACACAATAATCCTGTAGAGTTGTGCACAACCGTCTCTGTTGGCCCACCACTGTTTACAGCTATCACTGGTTTCGACATGTACATGCCCTCCAGAGGTACAATTCCGAAATGCTCATTATCGGGTGTATAAAGAAGACAATTTGATTTATAAAGTAACATGAATTTTTCATCATCAGTCGGAGAGCGTAGCAATAATACACTTTCTTGCAGACCGAGTTTATCCACCAGCTGTCGAAGCTCAACGTAGTGTTCCAAATTTTCTAAAACACGCTCATCATAGCCACCAGCTATTACTAAGCGGCAGCGTTTCGCTTCCGTAGGTGGTAAGGAATCGATCACTAAACGGAAGGCATGTAAAGCTAGGGCGTGATTTTTCTTACGCTCATATCGATTAATATCCAGAAAAACAAATGCATTCCGTGGAATGTCTTCACAACCATTTACTCCGAATTCATTACTTTGTTTCGCTGAGATCTGGTTTTTCATTGAATCAAAATAATCGGTATTTAACGTTGGATATAAAACGTCGGGCACTATCTTCAGTCGGTGAAATGTATCACCGAACACACGTAAGGTAAACTTGGAATTTACGAATGTTACATCAGCCATACCAATGGTTAACTCTTCAAAATAGTTTAAAGGTGCACGATAAACACTTTTAAGATAACCCTCTCGTGCGCTTAGTAATTGATCGGGAAAATGACAGTAGAAAAGAATTTTAGGCCGGCTTTTAGCTAGTTTCAATATAGGTACACCAGCAGAAATTTGATCGCAAAAGAATATATCAATATTTTCACGACGTGACATTACAAATGATGCATACAAGGCAGCGTACATCATGCGAAAGTATGCACATAGCGCATAGAATCGTCCAAATATCTTACGTGGCAACCAGTCGCCAACGACTTCAACATGCAAAGTTCCATCTGAAGTTTCTTTAAAACAATGCGTTGGATCATGGTGATTTGTTAAGAAGCTAACCTCATGACCTCGGGATTTTAATGCAAGCGCTGCGTCCACTACAAGTCGCTCCGCGCCGCCAATCCCCAAATCAGGGTGAAGGAAGAGAATACGTACCATTTAAGCGGTTGCTTTCATGAAAATCGAAATTTAAAGTATTAATGAAAATTGTCAATAATGTTAAAAAACTAACTTGGAAACACTTACTAATAATTTGTCATTCAATTAGCCTAAAAATTTGCATTTGATGCACTGACATAGATTGACGATTGCAATTTCGAACACTACGTGTATTTACCAGACAATAAACAGCTGATTATTGCATCCATAATAATTCTCAGGTGTCAAAAAAAATTTCACAGGGTATCATTTCAACTAATTATATATGTTTAAAACTAATACTATGTTCAGACCGAAGATTCAAAAGATTAGATTATATTTAAGCATTTCATAACCCAAAAATGTTCTCACTGCCGTTAGAAAGATCAAAAAACAGCTGTTATTGTCATTCATGAAGTCACATCGCTTAATATTTATCAAAAGAAAATACATATTGTGACATAGTATTTTGAAATAAAAGCTGAGTTTTTCAAATATTTTCCATATAATAGAAATAATGGATGCATTTTTTCATTTGTTAAGTCGATTTTCAGGTGAAATTAGATTCAATGCTTTAAAAAAATTTGTTTGTTTACATTTTTTCCCCTTTGTAGTGTCTAAATCAGCTGTGATAATGTAACAGATTTCCAGTGCTGACAAGTAGATGGCGCAAAATCAGAGTCGCACAGAGAGATTTAGCGTGGATCAGTTTCAAATCATTTCAATGAAATAAAATGATTTGTGGGACTGTCTTTTTTGTATGGCGAAATCTTGATAATTTTTTAAGATTAGCGGGATAATCCATTCAAAAGCCGAAATCGTGTGATTAAGTGTCGGTCTGAACATAGTATAAAGAATAACGCATGATACATCAATTGATGGAATTGAAATTGTTTGAAATGAAATTTAATAAACGTATATTTTTTCTGTTATTATCATGTGTTTTGTATGTGTTAAGACTACCACATCATTCAATCATATAAAGGTGTGTGATAGCCGTTTTCCGTTTTGAATGCGTTGATATATCTACTTTGGCATGAAAAATATGTCCGTCGTACCGTTGACGACAGAATAACTTTTTTTTCATTTCACAACACTTTTGAAATCTGCTTAGTCTGGCAACACTTAGCATATTTCAAACATCGAACAACCCTATATAAACTATTTAAGACGCACGTGTTTACTTCTAGCATTATTTTGTATTCCGAAGCTGAATATAACGTGAAAAATAATTAAGAAAGATGGTGAAGTTGCAAAAATCTTTAACAAAACCTTTAGATATAATCGAGAAAAAGAAAACAAAGTTGCCGGCACCACCACTTGCAGGCATCTCAAAGTCAAACAAAAAAGAAAAAGCAGTTACTGTACTGGAGAAGTCGCCGAAATCTAAAAAAGAAAAGTTAGCAAAAGCAATTATTAAAGATGTTGAAGTTGTGGTGCCTTTGAAAAAAGAAAAGAAAGACAAATCAAATAAAGTTGAAAAGAAGATTCCGAGTGAACCAAACAAGAAAAAATCCAAGACGTCTGAAAAGAAGGTGGAGCAGGCTCCGAAACGTCCTTTGGTACTAGCACCGGCAGAATCTCCTAAAGTTCCAAAATTAGTTACGGCTAAGTTGGAAAAGAAGTCGAAGAATAAAAAGTCTAAAATTCAAAAAAAGAAGGACAAAAAAGTCAACCCAACTAACGTTGAACAAGCAACCCCTTTAACAAATTTGCAAAAGAAAAAAGCTGCCAAACGAGCCTACAAAAAAGAGCAAATTAAGAAGAGGCGCGAAAATAAATCGACAAAAACCAAAAAAGCTCCAGCAAAACGTCTTTTTAAGGCACCACCATTTGATGAGGAAAAATTCAATGCAATTGTATGTTCAGATAATGTGAAGAAAATAGCAAAGGGCCTGAAAAAGCAGGTAGAAAAGGAAGTATCTGAAAAGAAAACAGCCATTTTTAGTGATTTTCAATACTTCCTAAATGTCTCCTGTTTCAAAATACCTAATGTTCCAAAACGTATTGTAAAGCTGTAAGTTCTAAATATTATATTTTAAAATAATGCATGCTATTAATATATATATATTTTATTTACTTAAAGCAATTTAAAACATTCGTTGGTTGATAAAGATGATGATGTTGCTATCATTGTGTCTGATTTACAACGTGGATCTAAAGTTGATTATGAACCAACAATTCAACATTATGAAGATATCTTCCGTGAAGCCGGTATTGAAGGACTGACAATCATACCATTTAATAAACTTAGGAATGAATGCAACACTTTTGAAACTGTGCGCAAATTTGGAAATACCTATGATTATTTTCTATGCGATGGGCGCTTAGTAGGACACGCATCTGGTTTTTGTGGAAAGGTAGATATAAATATATTAAATATATAAATTACAAGTTCAATATCATAAGTACGCTCTTAAAAATAGGTCTTCCAAAAACCGCGTACAACATTCCATTCAGTACGTATGGATAATCAAAAGAATTTAAAACGAGAAATTGAGAAATCTTTATGTCGTACTGCTTACAAACAACTGGACAAGGGTGATCTCATATCAATACCGATCGGTACTCACAAGTTCACAGAAGATCAGTTGGTTGAGAATATTATGCATGTAATGGAGCAGTTGAAGAATTCTTACCCCGGCGGCTTGGCCAATATCCGTGGCATATATCTTAAAATAAGTATCGCTGGTACGTCATCATTGCCACTATTCCTCAGTGTTGCTGAGCCACCTGCAGAGACCCCTTATGAAGTCGGACCACGTGAGCAGCGTACGCTGAAATTGAAACGCGAAGCTAACGAGGTTTTGTCTAATTTCAATATGACAAAAGAAGGAAAGTTGTTGAAACTATCAAAAACTGATGTGGAACGCAAACGTAAATTGAAAGAAATGCGAGCAGTAGTAAACGCTGAAACAAATACGACTGAAGAAAATAAGCATGATAAGGCCAATGGTAAACAAGCTGTTGTGCCAGCAAAGAAGGCTAAAACTGAGAAAAGTGTTATAGCTTCTGATAAAAGTGATAAAAGTAAGTCTAAAGATGAAGAACCTAAGGTAGAAGAGCAAGGCGATGAGGATGAAGATGATGGTGATGCAGAGCAAGAAGATGAGGATGAGAATGACAGTGGCGAAGACGAGGATGTGGAGGAAGATGATAGTGGGGAAGAGGAAGATGGTGATGATGATGACGACGACGACGATGACGGTGATGATGATGATGAAGAAGATGCTGAAGACGATGATGCAGAAGATGAAGACGGCGCGGGGGATGATGATAAGGATGAGGATGATAGTGAAGAAGATGATGATGAATAATTACAATAGTAATTTTACCATAAGTCTGGTTTTTTAATTTTAAATCTTTTATTATATATAAAACACATTGAATGCTTGAATTGATTATAAGAATAAAATATCTTGAAGTACTTGCGATATTTAATTTTTACGCAATAGATTTTACGACCAACTAATTTTATTTTATTTTTTTTATTGATTTTTATTTTAATGGGTTTTGGTTACCACTGGTTACTAATTTTTATTGCAATTTTTTGTTTATCACGTAAATCATTATTTAATAAGCTGTGTCACCCTATTATGAATGTTCAGAGACAAATGACACATTGAGAATTATTGAAACGTCAAAATGGGCACACAGTACGGCAGCATGGATTTTTGTTCTGACTGTGTTTTTCTTTTATCCCGTCTCGACCATTTCATTTTAAACAAATAGTTAAGGGAATAATAATAAATATTTGCAATTGAGGTAGAAATTATTATCGTAACGGATTGTAATTGTGTCTATAGTTCTTTCGTAAAGGCAAAATATGTAAAACATCATAAATTAATTGTGATTTGCTTGCAATTTCGTTGGCGTGAAAAAAATTAACGTAACAATAGTTCATGCTCTGACTTCAAGGCGATGTGTTATTTATTGCATTCGTAAAGGAATTGTACCGCGGTCATTCGATAGGTTAGCTAACTGCTGAATCCTATAATATAATAAAGGCTGATAACGAACGAGTTGTTTTCATTTGTATTAGGGGCTCTCGTGCTCGCGCCGCGATATGTGGATCTGTGCCCACTGTGTTTACATAAATCTGTTTCCATTAAAATTCAATTGGTGCAAATAGTGTCCCAGAGGCAGAACTGTTTCGAAAGGATTTTTCCTAAAAGCAGTGTAAACGAACAAAGCGGAAATATTGGTGCAACTGCCGAAAAATTAACATCTAGGAAAAGAAATTTATAAAAACACTTGCTTGCCTCCATGTTGGATAGTACCATAATTTTCTTCAGGAAACAGACAAATAAATAAATAAAATATTGAAACTGCTATAATCTGTGGCTAAATCCACAAAATGCCTAAGATTTATATTAAAAAACCACTCGGTGGGATGGTGATACGTAATCGGAACGCCATAAAGGACGTAGTCATTACCGTAAGTAAAATAAAAATATATATACAATATTTTAAATTAGTTATATTTTTTGTACACGTTTTTTCCCAAATCATGTTCCCGAGATAATATTTCAATACGTGATAATGGTAATTGCCGATGATTCACACCAAGTGCACGATATCGCTATCTAAATAGCTTTTGCGGAGTATAGGACTTATATGCTACAATTATTTAAAATAATACGTTTGCCACCATGAATAAACTGCTCCCAGTCAGCAACCCGCTAATTCCACCCACATGAATTGTTTTGAGCACACATATTTGAGTATTAGAGCTGGGCGGTGCTGATGTCGCCTCAATTTAATGTTTTTTGTGTCTGTACATACATATGCATATAACCTCGTATGACTCGTACCTACAAACAAATGTACTACGTATTTATGCACATTTTTAAAGAGCCACTCATATGCCTATTTTATTTATTTATTTCTTAGGTTTATTCTCTTTTAGAAATCCACTAAATTTCTGCCTGCTTTTGATGTGGTTTCGCCTGGTTTAAATTGCTTGTACCTCGGCTCTTGATTATCGCTAGTTACTTTAGGATAAAACATTTTTATAAGGCTTAATTTGATTGTCGTACTAAAAATAGCCGGTTCAAAGCAGTTGAATAACTGAAGTAGACATTTATTTATTAAGGTACATATGTTTGCGTCCGCATATATGCATTAATACATGAGCATTTGTTTGGACATGCAAACCTTGTACATATGTACGTACACAGATACTTAACCGTACACTCAAATTAGTTTAAATAATGATGCAAGTAATTCAGTGTATACAGTTATTTTACAACAATTTTCTGAGAGAACACACCTGTTATATTAGCTAAGTTTTTGTATTGTTTTCATTTTTTATCGACTAAAATTTGCACACAAATAATTTGTACTCAATTTCTTTATATACATACATATATACATGTATATATATGTATTCTAGTTATGTTTTGTGTGAGTCCACTGTATTTACTGCGACGACAGCTAATTGGACACGTCATGTGCTAATATTTTTGGGCCATTCCAAAATAATATCCGACGCACAACTTGAAATTCATATGATAACATTTCATTAATTATCGGCAGGTTATCGTACATATATATCGCTCGTATGTATGTATGTGTGTTGATGTATTTAAGATTACTAAAACTTAGAAATCACTTCGAGCAATTTAAGAATATTTATTTTATTGATTTATTGTCACATTGTTTATGAATAACCCGTAAAGGTTTTTGATATTTTATTGTTTATATACATACATACATACATTGATTTCCTCATTCAGAAATAGATACATACATACATATGTATGTATTTTTATTTCTAAAAAGAGTATGAAATACATTTGACTATGTATCGCTATAAAAACGAAGTTTTATTTATTGTACTTACGCCCGAGGACGTATCGAATTTATTGTTCGCCAATGCGTATGTATGTCAAAAAACATTAGCAATAAACACTACGTTGACAAGTGTATGCGTTAATTATAAAACAATTTAAAATGACATATTTTATGGTCTAAAGAACAACAAAGATCCGGATTGCAAACAGTTTATTAAAAATAGTGAAATAACAATTTGAATGAAATACCTTTTTGAGTTTGAAAATTAAAAATTAATTTTAATCTCAAATATCAGAGTGAAAAAATTATTCCCAAAAACCGAAATAAAAAAAAATTATTTCGAAGTTAATCTTTACAAATTTAAAAGAATATTGGTTTAGAATTTATATTGAGTACCTACTTCGAGATCTACCATTTAGAACTAGAGCTTGCACTTGCACAGCTTCGTTCCGGATACTTTAGTAGGTTAAACTTTTACTTATCCAGAATCGACCCCGAAATATCAAATGCATATGTATGTATGTATGTATGTACATACATATGTATATGTTCAGTATGCGATGAGTCTCCGATTGACTCTAACCACTTCTTTGCATGCCCTCTACTTATCTAACACCCTTCTGCCTATGTTTCGATCCCGTCGAAACAGCACGTTTCCTGGCGTACTATTGGATGACTGCGATGACAACTTATCTGAACCTTACCACTCAAACCGGGTATAGATAGTCGTTACAACAACGAGAAAGCTCGCACAGCGCCACAGTTTTATATTCTCTAAATCAGTGGTCGGCAAACTTACACTGTATGCATATACATACATACAGATACTATTTGTCGCTGATGCACTGTGCGCATAGCCTAAGCAAGCGTGGTCGAATTATGTCATATGCATTTATTATGGCCTCGCCCTCGCTCCACCCAAACGGTCTGGATAAGCGATACAACAAAAACAACAACAACTTTTTTATCGTCGTTTCACTTGAAAATTTATTTTGTGACCAGATGTTCTATTAATATATATAATTACTTAGGTCATCAATTCTGGAGAATTTTATTTTATTTCCGAATTACTGACCAATTTTCCAATAGTTTTTGAAAACAAAAAATCAGGCCAATGTCACGAATTGCTTGGAATTCGTTTGAAAAGAAAGTTTTCCTTTGTAAAGCATGTTCCATTACTTCGGGAATCTACACGAATATTTCACAAAGTAAAAAATTAAAATAATATAAATATATACATTCATATATATGTATATGTATGTATGCAGTCCAAATCCAATGAAATATTGCAATGAGTAGAAAATTTTGTTATGTACACACATACTCACATATGTATATATTTAGTTACATACATACATATACACTTCAAGATTGCATTTCAAGCTAATTCCATACACATAGTTGTAGTTGTACATACATAAATACTGCAAATATACGGCTAATGCACATTCCACGCACTTGAAATCATAAATAAAAAGTTTTAGTTCTCCCATGTTTTTATTGCATCATTGAGAGCAGATTGGTTTCCCAGAACAGATTGTGGGCGAATAAGAAAAGCTGCAAATGTGAATGAAATCGTATTGGTATACCACGTGATTGCGTAAAGCTTGTTGCTCTTCTCTGCAACTCTTATGCGCGCGCTCTCTCTCTCTATGTTTTGGTTCATTTCCGCTCATTTCCCATTTTTCCTCCTAAATTTACACAATAGTGTTTAGGAAAAGAGCTTTTTCTTTCTTGTTGATAACAAACATATGAAAACTATACATACATACATACAATATTATCTATATAAACATATGTGAGCTATAGAAGCTACTGTCTTGGGAAACTTCCGAATGTAACGTTTGTAGTTGTTGTGAGTTTTGTTGTTATTGAGAATGAAAGTAAAATGTTGTTGGTAAGCACGCAACCAAATGAGCATACAATGCGTTCAGAGCTTTGGAAATGAACCAGTCGGAATTTAAGCTGCAATTTTGAAATGCGAACATTTTGTAGTTTTAATTTTAGACATTTATTAGCATTGATTAGCGTAGAAGATAACAAATTTTACTGAAATATGAAATATTTATAATTATGTTTCTGCGCCTAAATGTAGGCAATATTTTTATACTCTGAGCAGTGTATTTTAAGTTTGTCACTCAGAGGGAAACGTCGGAGACCCTATAAAAAATATATGTATATATGTAAATAATAAGCGTGACGAGCCGTCCGTTCTTTTGTCTTTTTGATACATCACTCTGAAATTTTACACACGCCTCTTCTCCTCAAGAAGCTGATAATTTTTCGGAACCGTCACTGTCGGGCCTCTATAACTTATAGCTGCCATACAAACTAGGCGATGAAGTTCTTGTAAGACATTTTTTGACAATATTTCTTCACGAAACTTGGCACAAAAAAAAGAAATTCTTCAGATGGAGCATTTGGCTGCCTTACAAACCGACCGATCGAAAATCAAATTCTTATATGGGAACTTTTTTATTTGTGAAGGGTATTCAAGCTTCGATATAACCCAAGAAAACTATTCTTGAAAACAATAAATATAAACAAATAGGTCCTGGAATATAAAATGTTATATAAAATTAATATAATTTTATAATCATATATATTAATTTTATTTCATATATTAATTTTATTTCAGTTTTTGGTTTTTGTCCACTTATTTTTTATATTTGCATGTATGTATGTATGTATATAAAAAAACTAATTTATTTTTATTTTAATTCAATTTTAAATTTTTTAAGCTGCGAAATTTGATTCGCTATTAAATTAAATTATTGTATATGTATTAAGTATGTGCAACTTTAATTATTTTAAATAAATATTTCCTTATATATATATTTTTTTTAATTTGTGTATATACATACATACAAACATTCATATGTACACATATCTTTGTTATATGTATATTATTAAATATGCTTACCATGCATCGCTTCAATACATGATTCTCAAAAATTTCGTTGCATTCTTTGGCCGTAAATTTGGCCCTGGGCCAATGCAGCAAACTTTTGCCAATTATATACATACATATGTAAGTGTATAAAAAACATCGAAAGCTCGGTGGAAAACAAAAGTTTCGCCGTTCATACGTTTTTCCCACTCGTTTGTGTGCAAAATGAAACGTGAGCATACGCGAACGGTCGTGAAAACTCGGCTTCCTTTTATATACATTTTTATTTTAGTTATTACTGAAAAATTCTACAATTTCTACAAATTTTAAAGAAAATAGTGCAAACAAGCGAAAACATTTTTAAATTAATTGTGCAATGTCAATAATATTTTGCCTAAATTTAATGCAAAACAAAAACTGTTAAACGCTGAAATTTTGTTGTAGTGCAAGTTTGCCTCAATGTCACTAGAGAGCAACAAAACAACAAATGTGATACAACAAATAATTATAAAGAAGTGTTCGAAACGTGTCATCAATCAATATTTAATGGCCAAACCGTAATGAAAAGTGTTTATTTATAACTGTAATATGAGTAGACATACATACATACATACGTACATATGTATGTGTTAATAAATCAAAGCGAGTTAATGTCCAGTTTTCCAAACACCAAAAACGAAAGTGTTATTTAATGCTAATGTACATACGCACCTATGTGTGTATGTATGTATGCACCATAACGGAGAGTTCACAGAACGAAGTGTCCTATCGATTTTCTAAGGCCCTACCATTATAAAGCAATGAAGTGGCAATAAAGTAATAAAGCAAATTACAGAAGCAGAAAAAAAATGTCATCTTCATACACCGTGTTCTCTTGCTGATTAGTGCTGTAAAATTCCATGCCATACTTAGCATATGTGCACGCTCATATGTCTAAACATTTAAACATACTTGCATATATGCATACATACGCATACTTACATGTTTATCAGCTATGCGACAGTTTTGTTGTTGCATCTCTTTTGTGCGTTGACTTTGCTAATTTTTCACTAGTGCAAACTGGGTTTGTCCGTTCTGACTTTTTTGCTTTTGTATATTTTCTCCATGCTGTAATTCGAGAATGCCCAAACAAAGGAATTTTTTTATGCACAAATAGAATGAGTTTGAGTTTGCAACAAGCCAATAAGCGAGTTACAGAAAGTCAGCTGTCATGACACTGGAAGCAGTTGCACATGCAAGCCAACACATAATAGCATAAACATACATACACATACATACATATGTTTACTGTGTATTCAGCATGTACTCTATTATGCCTATTATATGGCAAGAAAGTACAAAAAATAATTGAGAATTTGCATATAAACACATACATATGTGCATCGATATGTGTGCGTATTGAACGCAAACATTTGCTTGTGCGAATGTGACATCACGCCTCCTAGCGCAGCCACTCAAAAGCGGTGCAACACGGCGTATACGTAATTTATTGCCAACACTTGCTTTCCATATGTAATTCGCACTGTTTACACATACATAAGTTAACAAAAATTGTGTTAACCATTTAATAATCGTTAAAAATTTACAGCTTCATACAAACATACAAACTTCGACTTATAAATAGAAATTAAAAAAATTAAAAGTATGAACTACAGTGCTATCTATTATTTATCTAGTAAATGCAAATTTTTGTTTGCTTTCTGTCAGCTATTTCCAACTTTTACTGCCTTACTTGCAATGGAAAAAGTCAATAATGATAAAGTACGCGAAATATAATTGCCAAGTAAAACTATGTTTGTCTATCTAATTAAGCGTCTATGGTTAGCTAATACAGGGGTCGCTAAGGCTGCGCTTTGCTGGCGGATTCAACGCTGAACGCTTTAATGGTGTAATATACATATGTGTCACATCTAGATTCCCTTACGTATTTTTCTTTAGTGGTACTTGCTTTAGAACGATCAACCATAACCTCACTCTTATGTTTTTTTCCCGAAATATTTCATAATAATGGCCAAAGCAATGGAGCTTTATTTCAATTGCCAGATTTCTGTCAGGGAAAAAGTCTTATACAAAAAATATAGTTTTCAAAATTTCCAAAAAAAAAATTGATTATCTCAGCTATATCCACTGAAGTAGTATTCGAAAAGTTTCTAGGTAAGGTTTCCCGCAGCGCAACCAACCAGGTATGGTAGAATCTTTTTTATTTGGCAAGAGATCTTCACGAAGTTTGGCATAGATGTTTTTTTTACAAGGCAACGCTACAATTTTCGAACAAATTGTTCAGATCGGACCACTATAGCATATATCTCTCATACAAATTCTCCGATCAAATTCAAGATCTTGTATTGAAAACGTGTTTATTTGATAAGAAAAACTATAATTTCCGAGCAAACTGTTCAGATCGGATTACTATAGCATATAGTTGCCCTACAAACTCACCTATCAAAATCAATCTTCGTATAAAAAACTTTTTAATTTGACAAGAAATCTTCACGAAGTATGGCATAAATGTTTTTCCAAGGCAGCATATAAACTGAAGAATCTATTCAGATCGGACCACTATAGCCTTACAAACTCATCGATTAAAATCAAGTCTTTGTATGGAAAATCTGAGCTCTAAAGCTGAATTTATTGTGTTTTCTTTTTTGTTTTTGTTCGGCACATTTTTTAGCTCAGCCTATTTACAGCCAAATAATAACTACATTCGTCACATCACAACACTGGAGAAATAACCTATTTATCTGGCAGCCCATGTACAGTCTTTGACATAACTTCATTGTTATTATTCTCTTATTTTTACAATAAAATATAGAAATAGCAAAAAATACGGGGAAACACATAAGCGTTTTTTCTACACAAATCATAAGTGCATGAAAATTTCTTGTGAAATTTGACAGCTAAAAAAAAAATAGAAAAATAAACAAAAAGCAAGCGCATTGTTGGGTGAAATATTCAAAGTAAAACTAATACATCAAAGCAAAAGTGTCTTGAGATTTCGCCAATTTGTTTGTACTCAGCAGCAATTGCGCTCATTGAAATGTAACAAACGCTTATTAAGTCTGCAAAAGTCTCGAAAGAGAGATGAACAACATGTGAAAACGCTGGCGGCTGACAGATCCGCTGACAGGCCGGTGCGTAAACAGACAACTCCGAAGATAACAGTTGTAAACAAGTCAAAAACTAACACCATCTGTATGATAAAACAGCGAGGCACAGAGCTCTGGCCGCGAATCTGACTGATTGCAGTTCCAAACGGTTCGCGGCGACAGTGAAACGATGCTTTGTTACGCGCGTGCAGTCAATGAAGTGAATTGGTGAAAACACGTTTCGAACGCTTCATTTAAAAATATATAATACTAATTTTATCAATTGTGTGCTGCCCTTGCTCTCACTCCTCCCACTCCCACACTTAGTGCACTGACGCATTCATATAACGAGGCGCACATACACATGTGCATACTTATGTGCGTGTGTTTGTGTGGATCGGTATTGTTATATGAATGAGTGCTCAATAAAAGTTTATAATTCCAATCAAAAGTGCTTAATTAAATACGGCGAACAGTTAAATATTTATCATTAGAACCATAGTGATCGCTTATACATACCTACACACATACATACATACATGCATATGTGGCCATGTCTGCTGAAGAAATCATGCTGTGATTATAAATGCAAAAACCAAAGCAAATTAACCGCAACTATTTAGTCAAATCGAGCGCATAATTGAGTGAATAAGAAGAAGAAGAATAAGAATAGAAGAAGCATAGTCCGTTTGAAAGAGTGTGATACGCCAAGCGAAATTGTGTGCAATTAGATTGTGAATTCCAAATGCCTTAATGGTTTGAGCATTGAACAAACATTAAGTACAACAGCTTTATCAATACAACAAAACATACACATCACCTACAACAACACAACCACAACAACTACCACTGCTTAAAAACAAAAACGAGAGTGAAATAAGTAATTTATCGAAAAAATCGTTAATATAATAAATTAGTTGTCGAAAAATATCGATAACAAAATAAAAATTATATTAATAAATAGAATTCATAATTTAATATAACCGAAAAAATACAAAACAATTAATTTATCGAAAAAATCGATACCAAAGAAAAATATAATCGAAAAAGTTATCGAAGAAAAATTATCGATTACTTGCAAATGTTTAACATTTGCCACACAAGTAAGTTGAAAAACTTTGCGCCGTCATGAGCATTGATGTCACAGCGTCTCATGATGTCGCCGAAACTTCCAACACAGACGATCCAGTCTCCAGCTGTGAGATCACAGAGGCCGATACGACCAGTTTTGAAATTGACGAAAGTGAGGATGAGGCCACCATTACCGACCAGCTGGTCGATGATGTGGCCACCGCCCCGCCACTAAATGTCGCCAACACGAACGCACCGTTGTACAACAATGGCGAGCGCAAAGTAAGCAACTTAGGCCGCAGCAGAAGCAAAAGCCGCAGCAGCAGTCACAGTCATAGCAGTAGCAGTCGCAGCAACAGCAGCACCTACAGTATCAGTAATATACCGAGGGATGCCAATGCGAATGTAGCAAGTGATCTCAACAAGAATGAATTTATAGCCGTTGTTACTATAAATACGCTTAATCCACTAACGACCAGCAATCTTGCCGACGAACAAACAACCGTTGTTGTTGAACAACAACAACCCCACGCGCAACAACAACAAGAACGCACTAAGAATACGCCAGCGATTTTCGCCAGAGCCGACACGGAGGATAATAGTGGTTCAAAGACATCCACTGCCTCGCACACCACTTCATCGACGCCCACAACGGCAGATGTCGCTAATGTCATGATGGATGCTTCTGCTTTTAATTTGCTGAAGAAAAATGCCGCGCTTGCTCTGCCAGCGACACAAGCACAGTTACAAATGATCGTCGCTTCGGCGGCTGTTACTGCACAACAACAACAACAACAACAGTTTTTAATAGAGTCAAACAATGCAACTTCCATATCCGAGGACAATATATCGTTTTCCATAGCAACAACTACAACAACAACTATCACTGATTTAGACACAGACAATATTTGCACCGCTAGTCCAGATGCTAAGCTAATGCTGACCAAACGTGCACTACTACAAAATCAATTAGCTAATTTAAGTCAAAATCAATCGCCTTCGGCGAGCACTGCTAATGATCCAACAACAACACTGTCATATGTAACGAGCGGCAATGATATGCCACTTCCGCCGGTGGTAACGGTGAAAACGCAATGGCGCTGGGTGAATTGGACGCGTTGGCTCTGCTTGCACTTTAAGGTGAGATTGAAGAGCGTGGATCACTGATCACTATTTAAGTGTGGCATTGGATAAAATACCAAAGAACTGAATTTGAGGTGAACTTTGTAAATGGTCTTTTGTTGAAAAATGTTTCGACTTCGATTACCATTTTTAACTGGATTTCAGCCGAAATTCTTAAATACACCTTCAGGTCTTCAAATGTACGAAGATTTTTCCGAAGTGTCGATGCCATATTTTTTGCGATCCTAGAAAGTTTGAAAATTTGATGTAAATTTTATGATGAAATCTAGTTATTGAGTCGTTCACTAAGGGTCGTATTCTGAATGTCTGGATAACAGCCATTTGTCAGTTAAGTTCTAGTTAAAAAAAATATTCTTTACCGAAAGAAGGTGTTAAGTTAACAGAACTTAGGTTAGGTTAGGTTAAACTGGTAGGCCAATAAGCAATGCATAGACCAGTTCTAGTCCTTTGCGATGCCATTTGGAGTTCAGTTCCTAGGTCCAAGAGAAGTAGTCATCATTTAGGATGATAGCTCGACGTGAATTTTAAACTAGAACTTGACTGATGCCAGATAACTCTTAACTTGACATTGAGAAAACTGCTCTAAGAAATTTATTTTCATGTCAACAGCTTATCTTATTGAATTTTTCACAGCCACCTTCACACTTAACCGCTTTGCCGTTCTACATTTGAACAGCTGATATAAGTAGTGAGGGTTGTTTGTAAAAAAATTTTCTTAAATTTTGGGAATAGTTTTTATTTGGTGCCCTATCAAAGATGGCGGCTCGAAAACAGCATTTTCGGCAAATTTTACTGTTTTATTCTCAAAAGAGTAAAAATGCAGTTCAAGAATAACGAAAATTATGTGCTGTGTAAAGAGAATGTGTTTACCGAACGCCACTGCCAAAAATGGTTTGGAAAGTTTCGTTTCGGCAATTTCGATAATGAGGTTGCACCACCTCCTGGAGGGACTCTTAAAGTCGATGTAGATTAAATAAAGTTGTTGATCGAAGCAAATTATCGAATAACAACTCGAGAGAGTGCTGAAAGATTAAATTTGTCTAATGCAACCGTTCCCAAGAATTGATTTCGAAGCTTGACATATGAGTTCCTCATAACGAAATTTGCTTCCTCGCATTAACGACTGTAATTTTTTTTATCAAATGTCAAAGAAGTGATCCATTTTTGTAGCGCATTGTTACTGGACGAGAAAAAGTGGTTGTTTACAAGAATGTAAAGCCCAAGAGATCGTGGTCTAAAAGCCTGAACCAGCTTAAACCACTTCGAAACCCGATAGTAACCAAAAAATGGTTATGTTGTCTTTGCGGTGGGGTTTAAAGAGATTGTTTATTTTGAGCTTTTGCCGGATCAGCTGGCCAAAATTAGTGATGCACTCAAACAAAAGAGACCATAATTGATCAATAGAAAAGGTGTAGTGTTCCTCTTCATACGCGTTTGATGACTAGTCAAAGCTTTTGCAGCATGGTAAAAGGTATTGGATCATAATGGGGAATATATAATATATGATTTCATAAAGTGATTTTCAATAAAAATAATCGTGTTTAAATTGCACTAAAAATGAGATTACTTGGTGTACGAGAAAATATACGAGGTATGACAATTAAGTAATGAGACTGATTCCATAAAAACCGTATATTTGAAAATTATTCTACAACTCTGCCATCCCCTTCAAAGTAGTCCCCTTGGGCAGCTATACAGCGATTCCAGCGCGTTTTTCATGCTTCGTAACATTTCTGGAACGCTTCGACTGGGATGTCCACGAGTATCCTTATCACGGCCGCCTGGATGTCCGTAATCGACTCAAAATGGATTCCATTGACCACTGATTTTGTTTTAGGAAACAAAAAAAGTCACAGGGTGACACGTCGGGCGAATAAGGCGGCTGTTGCAACACGGCGATACTTTTAGAGGCCAAATACTGGGACACGCTGAGGGCGGTGTGGCACGGCGCGTTGTCGTGATGAAGGATCCAGTTACGAGCGATGTCTGGGCGCACCCTGTTGACTTGTTTTCGCAATCTTTCGAGTACTTGGCAATAGTAGACTTGATTCACAGTTTTCCCCGGTGGAATGAATTCTTTGTGGACGATTCCACGGCTATCAAAAAAGGCAATAATCATCGGTTTCACCTTCAACTTGCTCATGCGAGCTTTTTTCGGGCGGGGGGCGCGCGGAGACAGCCATTGTGAGCTTTGGCGCGACTAAAAGCACCATCACCATACGCTCTTACAATTTTAGCGTACGTTTCCGATGCTGTTTCGCCCAATCTGACGCAAAATTTTAACGCGACGCGTTGCTCTTGATTTCGTTTTTCCATTTTCGTGACGAGCTCTACAAACACACGTCTACTCAACTAGACGCAGCAGGCGAACTAAACAAGCTAGAGCGATGGTACATATATCAATGGAGAGGGGAGGGATGCCGGAAAAAGAGAAAGGGAATTTCAAGGTCACAGGTTTACCACAAGCGCGGCAATAAAATCAGTCTCATTACTTAATTGTCAAACCTCGTAATAGTTTTTAAATAGGAAAATATAAAAGTTAAGTAAGGAACATTGAAGACTAATGCATAATTTCGAGAAGTTTACAAAAAATGTACCAAAAAAGTTGTGATCTGGGAAGACAGTATTCATTGTAGGGTGAATTTATTGATCTATTTAGGCATCAGCTAACTTTAAGTTATGGTTAACGTACATCCTCAGTTTCATTATCTCTTTATTGTCTTAAATATTCAAAATAAAGTCAGTTCAGTCAGACATACAAAGATCAGTTAGATATTCATTAAATGGGGAAAGGAATAAACAAAAATATCAATATATAATTACGCTATGGCAAATTTCTGAAAGAGTTCTCGTGAGTACTTGCCACATAATTAGTTCACATCAACTGTGGGAATCTTAAGTCTAAAGTATCATTTCCATCATCGAGTATAACTTTCTGAAAATATTCCACAGAAAGTTGTCGCAATTTTAATATTTTTAACAACACCGTTAAAAGAAAGATGAGAGATGGGGTTGTCTTTGTTGTTGTAGCGGCACAAAACTTTCCAAAGTAATGTAGATGTCAAGGAATTCTACCGAGGTGACAGTTCTTGATGGGATATACATATGTATGTATGAATGCAAATCACTGTCTTGGGCGTCGTGTTTCATTTAAATCCTCGATTACATGTTTTCCTTATCGTTTTTTATAAAATAAAATTTTGACTTTTTGTCATTTATGGACATGCGAATATACATGCATATAAGAATGCGAATAAAACAATATACATATGTTTATGCCTCTTGTATAACTGATTAAATATGATCGCCGTTGTAATGTGACATTACGATGATCAGTGTTCAGATAAGATAAGCTTCTCAAATAAAGATTGGATGTCTGGGCACTTATGTTACGCTATTTTACTGTATTTGTAAATTTTATGCGCAAAGTGCTATATAATTCAATTAGTTTAATAAGCTGTTACATATTTATGGTACTTATACAATTTTGAAATAGTTCTGAAATCGGTTTCGCTCCAACTTAATTTGAAATGCAAAATATAGCTATTTTTAGCGAAAAAATACATGTACATAAGTATATTTGACCATGATATCTTGGCATAAACGATTTGTGCTCTTCATCTTGTCAGCAAAATGTTTGCATAATTTAAAATATGCAAATAAAGTAAGTAACTGATTAATTTTCACAGCAAATGCGATGCTAAATGTATTTTTATATGGAGCTTAGTCATTTTTCAAAGAAATTGTTGAAATAATATTAAGTTTAGAGATTAAGTATCGTAAGAAAAAATTGAAAAGAAAAACTAACTTCCGCTGAACCAAAGCTATAATACCCTTTACAGCAGCATTTCTTATGATACAAAATGGTATAACAATATTTTTCTGTTGATTCTGATCAATAAGTTTGTAAGCTTTTGCTATAGTGGGCTATAGTGGTCCGTTATCGACTGTTCCGACAAATGAGCAGCTTTTTGAGGAGAAAAAGACATATGAAAGATTTCAGATTGATGTCTCAAAATTTGGAAGCCTAGTTCGCATATATCTCCTATGTTTCCCCTATGTTTTGCCTTGTTCAGGGTATAAAAATATAAAAACAGATCTTATTTCACTAAAATTTATATAGTTATGTTTATTTACGATTTAGCAACTATTATATGGTAATATAAATTTAAGTTTAGTTTAAGTTTATAAATTACCTTTAGCCGATATTCTTACACGTAATCTAGAGCAATATTTTTGCAAGATTTTCCACGTAGTTGTATACAGTCTTAGGCACCTCAGAACCTCTCATATTTATCCACTGCTGTCCACAAGCGGCCATTTAGAATAACATACATATGCATAGAAAAAGGTAAATAAATAATATAGTTTTATAAATGGAAATCTGTTTCAAAAGCATCATTACTTTGGTAAATATTTTCTCTCTCTGGTTTGTTTATTGTTGTTTGAATAATTTCATGAAATCGCTACTCTTTATACACACCATATGTTATATGTACTGAGATTATGCGTCACATTCTTAAGTATAAGTACACATGACGTTCGTAAATATATTATGAATATAACAGCACTTGGCAGGTATGTTTTCTCTGAGATAATGTTTTGTATGAAAGTATATTTGTGAGGGCTACATTATTTTTAATATTAAAAGTAATTTATGTTTATTTATAAGTACAAGGTGTGTTCCAAAGTAAATAGGACTTAAAAAGAAAGAGAACAAATGGGTTTTTTTCGGCAAAATCCATTTATTTTATTCAAAATAGTCTTCTTCTGCTTCAATAGAGCTTTTTGCACGGTCCAAAAGCATGTCGAACGAGTGTTTTAGCTCGTTGGTCGGTATCGCTGACAGTATGCCGGTGCAAGCCTTTTGAATGGCCTCTACATCTGCATAACGCTTTCCAAATGCATTTTTCCGAAAAGGAAGAAGTCGCACGGTGCCATATCAGGTGAATACGGGGAGTGGTTAATGGTTAAAATGTGATTTTTTGTCAAATAATCGGTCACAAGCGTCGATCGATGAGAGCAATTTTTGGCCGTCAGTCAATTTGTGCGAAACAAACCGTGCACACACCTTTCGTAAGCCCAAATGTTCGGTCAAAATGCGATAAATCGAAGTTTTGGAGATGTTTAATTCCATTTGAATTTCCATGATAATTTCGACTAATTGATGATGAAGTTTCGATGGAATTTCCGGTGATGACGGATTTTGATTGACCCACATGTTGATCGTCATTTATGTCCTCACGACCGCTTTGAAAACCACTCGTGCACTCTGCCACGGGATAGGCAATCATCGTTATAAACTTGTTTCATCAATTGAAACGTTTCGGTAAAAGTTTTACCAATTTTAAAAGAAAAATTTAATGTTCGCTCTTTGTTCGAAGCTCATTTTCGCACCGATAACACAAACATACTGACACATAAACACAATAATTTCACTTCCAATCGATGAAATGTCATGAAATTCTCACTGGACAATCGGTAAAGATAGCAGTCCTGTTTACATGGAACAGACCTTGTATGTATATGAGATAGTCGTTGCATTTTCATTGTCCTAAAAAACACTGAAACTGGTTTCCCGCTAGATGGCGCTAGTGTCGGAATATGTAGGAATTTTTTAAATTTATATTTTGAGTTTTTTATTATAAAAAGCAATGCGTTTGATGTATACATATATACAAATGATGTCCTCCATAATTTTTTTTTTGTTAGCGCATAATCTATGTATATATATTATTTTTTTATATGTTGAGATAAGTAAATTTACCGCACCTGAATAAATAAAGTGAGAGAAGGTAAGTTCAGTAGCCGAAAAAGCTGAAAAACAATGTAGCTAAACTTTTATTTTTCTGGTTCATTATCTAATTTTTTAATGCTAGTATGACTTATGTTGGTTTTTTTGTGAAAACAAGAGCATTTCTATGCTTGTTCAACAAAAAGAAAGATAAGTTTGTTTAAGGGTTTAGAGTAGTATCCATCATTAGTAATAACATACTACTGTGCCCAAAAAATAAGGTGACATTGTACTTATTTTGAAAATTCTTTATTTATTCCTCCAAATCAATTTCATCCCCTTCAAAGTAATCCCCTCCCGATGCAATGCACTTATGCCAACGGATTTTTCAATCTTCAAAACACTGGTTGTAGTCACTTTCCGGGATGGCCTTCAGTTCCGTCTTCGCTGCGGCTTGAATCTCCTCTATCGTATAAAAACGGTGTCCACCGGAGCGGTCTTTTGAGCTTGGTGAACAACCAGAAGTCGCACGGCGCCAGATAAGGTGAATACGGTGGTTGCGGAACGATATGGGTTGAGTTTTTGGCGAAATGATCAAGAACTACGAGGGCAGTATGGGATGGTGCATTGTGGTGTAAAAACCAAGAATTGTCTTTCCACAATTCCGGCCTTTTTAGGCGGATCGCGTTACGCAAACGACGCATAACGTCGAATAATATTCCTTGAACCCGTTTTGACCGGTTGGAAGGAATTCATAATGCACAACACCACGATAATCGAAGAAAACAGTCAAAATGACCTTGATTTTTGAGCGACTTTGGCGCGATTTTTTTGGTCTCGGCTCTCTTTTGGCATGATATTCGCTCGATTGATTTCGGGGTCGTAAGCATAGATCCAAGTCTCATCGCCAGTTATAATGCATTTCATGACACCTGGTAGTCGGAAAGTATCGTTTCATACACTTCAACCGCGCCTTTTTTCAAAAAATTCAATGTTTTCGGTACCAGTCGAGATTTGACGCGCTTGAGGCCCAAAACATCCTTCAAAATGGTATTGGCTGAGCCTTTCGATATGCCAACTTCATCAGCAAGGTCTCTAATTGTTAATCGACGGTTTTTCAACACCAAATCTTTGATTTGTTGAACGTGAGCTTCGTCGGTTGAGGTTGATGGTCGCCCTGGACGCTCTTCGTCTTCGACACGTTCACGGCCGGCTTGGAACTCACTATACCACTTGTAAACATTTTTTTAGACATAGCCTCATCACCAAAGGCTTTCTGCACCATCCTCAACGTATCCGCAGCAACAAATTTCGACATCGCAAAAAACGAAAAACTCACTTTTAGCAGCTCACAAAACGACACGCATCTCAAACACTAATGAATATTTTGACATGAAATTTGACATAAATGTGACTGACAGTACCACCAACCTAAAAAAAACAAACTTCTCCAAATCCTTCGACACGCGCAGTTTAAATTCAAATGTCACCTTATTTTTTGGGCACAGTAGTATATCCTTTTGCTCTTAACTATTATGGTTATCGGTTTCCATAATTTCCTGTTCCAACCCTATTGCTTCCCTTAAATAATTTTTATCGCTCACTATATTTATAAGCATAATTTATTACCAAAATACATCTAAATAAATATTTAATAATTGCATTTGTCATTTATTGCAGAGTTCCGGCATTGGCGAGCCCAGTGTCTACCACGCCTTGATCGTAATATTTTTAGAATTCTTCGCCTGGGGTCTTTTAACAATGCCAGTAATATCGGTATGTATGAAATGTAAATGCCTTTTTATAGCACAATATCTGCTTTCCCACCCTAATCACCCGTTACTTTCTTACTTGCTTTCAGACCCTGAATCAAACATTTCCCGATCACACGTTCCTCATGAACGGACTAGTTATGGGCATTAAAGGCATACTGTCCTTTCTGAGTGCACCGCTTGTGGGCGCACTCTCGGACATTTGGGGGCGTAAATTTTTCCTACTCATCACAGTATTCTTTACGTGCGCACCAATACCGCTGATGGCCATCAATTCGTGGTGGTTCTTCGCAATGATCTCGATTAGTGGTGCGCTGGCAGTTACATTTTCCGTGGTGTTCGCTTATGTGGCTGATGTCACTACCGTTGAGGAGCGTTCGCGTGCGTACGGCTTAGTTTCAGCTACATTCGCCGCCAGTCTGGTATGTGTACAACTATATTTATGTATGTATATATGCTTGTGTATATGTTAATTGTGCTGATGAATACCTTAGAAATGTGTGTGACAAGTGGCAAACTTAATTAAAGCTAAACAAAAAAAAAAAAAAAGAAATAAATGAAATAAATACCATCTATTATATACGACTTTGTATACTTCTTTTTAGGTAATTTCACCCGCACTCGGCGCTTTACTAATGGAGACCTACGGCGATACATTAGTGGCTGCGCTGGCCACCGCCATTGCGGTGCTAGATGTGTTCTTCATTTTGGTGGCCGTGCCCGAAAGCTTGCCTGAAAAAATACGTCCTTCATCTTGGGGTGCGCCCATTAGCTGGGAGCAGGCTGATCCCTTTTCCGTGAGTAGCAAATGCGTATTAGCCGCAAATATATGCTAGCATTCGTATATACATATGCATATGTGTGTGTATATGTGTATGTGGAAAGATGTATATTAAATGACTTTAATTTGGTGTAATTTGTATAATGAATAGGCGCTGCGGAAGGTAGGCTCCGATCAGACCATACTAATGCAATGTGTCGCTGTGCTTTTGTCATATCTGCCTGAGGCGGGGCAATACTCGTGCATATTTGTTTATTTGAAATTGAAAATGGGCTTCAATTCAATGGAAGTGGCCGTTTTCATTGCTGTTGTTGGTACGCTAAGCATATCCGTGCAAGTGACTTTGGGTTATCTAATGCGGTGAGTATGAGAGCATGACTTGCATTCTGCATTTTGCTGCCATAATAAAATTTGAATTTGTCCACTTTGTTTTTGTTGCTTCATCGTTTATGTAAGCAAAGCGCTCTAATATTTTTATGTTTTTTTTTTTGTTGTTGCAGGGTATTTGGTGCAAAAAATACTATTATTTTAGGTTTAGTACTAGAAATGTTACAATTATTTTGGTATGGACTTGGCAGTAAGTCTTGGTGAGTTGCTAATGAAATTGTGTGTGTATGTGTGTGTTTACTTCAAAATGATTAATTTTTGTTGTATTTGATTACAGGATGATGTGGGCTGCTGGCATTTTGGCCGCACTCGGTTCGATAACTTATCCAGCGATAAGCGCTTTTGTTTCAATTCATTCGCACCCCGACAGGCAAGGTGAGTACTTCATCTCGAGCATTTTATAATTTGATTTAAATTAAATGAATGAATTAAATGACGGATGTTAGGTATTTTGATAATTGAAAGCTTAGTAATGTTGCTATTGTAGCGATAATAAAAATCAGAAACAAAAATAACGTTACTTTCGGTTGCACCGAAGCTATAATACTCTTCACATGTAATATTGCTTGGACCACGCATAATCCATGCCGAATTTCGTGAAGATAACGCGTCAAATAATACATTTCCATACAAGAAGTTTATTTTCATCGTTCAGCTTGTATAACAGCTATGTGCTGCTTATTGTCATTTCTTCCAGGGAAGCATGGAAAACTGTGAGGGATAAGCATCTATGTGGGTGGGTTCAAGCCATATAATCTAGTGGAAGGTGGCGTCTTATTAGCAAAATTAGTTACCAAAATCGACTTCCGTCTACCAGACCACTGCAGTGTCTTCCAAGCGAAGATTATAGCAATTAAAGAAAGCATTCTTGTTCTGACAAGCAGTGAGCTCACAACAAGCAATAATATTTATACTACATATGTAAAGCTGCTTTGAAATCGTTGATATCTCAATGGGTTCCAAGACATATTGGGGTTCCTAGTAACTGTGAAGCAGAACCAACCTACATAAATATAGCTGAGACTCGGTGGAGTCAATGCCTAACTTGCTTCCACAAACGTGGCTAATTTAGAAACTGTCAGAAGGTAGAATATATTTGAATTGATGAATTCTATCAGAAGCACGAGGTGGTTCAAAGAGGAGATAATAGAGTGAGCCTTCTAAAGGTCAAGGTACGTTGTCAGACAGCCAAATTGCCACTACTATGCTATAGTGAGTCGATCTGAAAAATTTGTCTGGCGATTTCAGCGTTGCTTTGGACTCTGATACTCGTATAATAATCGCTGAAACTTGGAATTATATCCGATTTTCGCACTAAAGTGTACTTTAACGAAGATTTGCGGTACAAATTAGTTCAAGTTCTTGCTTGGTTTTATTTTCTAATAAAAAAGTTTGTTTGACTCTGGATAATTAGTACTCAAAACTAGTATATTATGTCATAAATTCTCTATTTAGGCCACCACTGTTATTAAACACAATAGAATAGAATAGCAAGCCAGCATTTAATATCTACCTTCTTTACAGGTGCCGTTCAAGGAATGGTAACTGGCATGCGTGGTCTCTGCAATGGTTTGGGACCGGCATTATTTGGTGTAATTTTCTATTTATTCAATGTGGACTTGAACGATGACATGTTGGGAAAACCTGATGACCCAGTACAAAATGACAGTAATAAATACACAGAATTGATACCAGGTCCACCATTCGCTATTGGCGCACTTATGGTAATATTGGCGATTTTGGTTGCAATCTACATTCCAGACAAACACAATGATATCAATGTGAATCGAACTTCGAGTGAAAAGAAGCGTAAATATTACAACAAAAAATAAAATAAAACAACAACACATTCACATTGCATTTATTGTTGCATTTTCAGGTGCCTCCGTGGATGTGCAGTATGAAATCGAGTGCGGCAACAAGTCGACGAGTCCACTAGCACCCCTAATGCGATCCGACTCAATGGCACAATTGTAGCTTTTAGTGAATTAAAACCAAATATAAAAAGGACATATTTGTTTTCGTATTTTTCGAAGAATTTGTGAAATGCTAAGCAGAGGAAAGGATAAAAAGAAAAGAAAAGATCTAAAAAAACCTTAAATAAGTGCTGACTTTTTTATTTTGTAGATGCTAAATTTTAAGCTAATTACAAAATGAATTCCTATACTGAAGTTATTTATAATTTTAACTTTAATTTAAAAAGAGCAAATGTATTTTTAATGCATGTATGCATGTTCGTTCTGTATGTATGTATGTGCTGTATATAAAAGAAACAAACAAACAAAAAAATCACAAAAACAATTGTAGAATATTAAAAGAAAGAAGAGCTCTGAGCTTTGTTTATGGTTTTATTTTTAAAACCCAGTTTTTGATTAATAAATTTGTAAAATACGCAATTGTCCCAACGTCCCCACATACGATGTTGTGCTATAATTATTTAGTTATATAGTATGCATATACGTTCGCATAACTTGCAATTTGTTTTAGTTATTTTTTTCACTTTAGGTGGCTACTCCACTAAGTTCAAATGTACAATTTAATAATGAGAGTTGAAATATTTTTGTGAAACCTTAAACTTAGCGTTGTACTGGATTATAATAAAAACAAAGAGAACGAGTGCGATAAGCAGATTGCATATCTTAAAAGTTGTTATTGTTGTTGCTGTGGGGCTGGTTTCGTATATTTCACAACTAACTGCATATCTTTTATATTCTTTTATAATTTTTTTATTATTGCAGTAGTCTATAGCTTAGTTCTGACCCTAGAGTCCAAATATTTGAAAACTTATTAACCAGGGTTGCAAATAATGCATTAAGAATAATTGAATTAACATTAAAAATATTTTTTTTATTTTGTAATCACGAAAATCGTTATTGTAAATAATTTTTAAATTTTTAATCCAAAACATTTTAGGTGAAAAATTTGATTTTCAGTAATCGGAATTCAAAATAGAAAAAATTAAAATAGAAAAATTTAAAAATTAAATTAAAAACTTTAAAATTTATCAAAAAAAAAAAAAATTAAAAATTAAAACAGAAGAATTAACTTTAAAAAATTTTTAATTTTTCTGTTGTAATAAAAAAGTTAAATTGAAAAAAAAAATAAAATTAAAAATTTAATAAATATTTTAACAATGTAATTTTGAATTTAATTTTTTTTTATTAAAATGGAAAAATTTTAAAATTAAAATAAACCATTAAAAATAAATTATATTTTTTTAATAAAAGAGTAAAAATAAAAATTTAATTTATTTTTTTTTAATAAAAAAAATTAAAAATAAAAATTTAATTAATATTTTAAAAATGTAATTTTTTTAATAATTTTCACTTAATATAAAATGTTTTATTTTAATTTTAAAATTTTTCCATTTTAATAAAAAATATTTTAAATTCAAAATTACATCTTTAAATTATAAATTAAATTTTTAATTTTATTTTTTTTATTTAATTTTTTATTATTATTATTATTTTTTTTTTTTGATTACAATAGAAAAATTAAAACTTTTTAATTTCTTCTATTTTTATTTCCGATTGCTAAAAATCTAATTTTTAATCCAAAATGTTTGGAACTAAAAATTTAAAATTAAATTTATTTTTCGCTACGGTAATTGGGAATAAAATTAAAAATTTAATTTTACAATTTTTCTTTTTTTAATTTAAAAATTTTGACAACCTGGTTATAAGTACTGATTTTCTTATGTAAAGAAATATTCTATCCAATTACAACTCGATAATTGCACTACTAACCACTTGAGAGCTGTATTCGATCTTAAAATCTCAATTAACCTGCTATATTAACCTATTAGACACTATACATATCTGTTTATTCTGTAATGTTATGTGAAATTATACAACCTTGCAAATATTTCCCAAAAATATCTTTTTGCAAAACCTAACCACCTGCTAGAAATAGTAGTAGCGGTATTTGAGTTCGTAGTCGTGACAGTCGGGTCTACCTAACTGGAACGAACCCGTATTTTGATCCGGCGAAGGACTATAATACCGGCAGCATTCCTCCAAATTACTTCACGAATGTTTTAGGCCTTTACAATAATAGCAACAGGTATGTGAATACCACTATAAAAAAGTACAGTGAAATAAGTAATGATAAATTATATTTGTGTACATATATTGTGGCGGACAAACTTTTTTTCCTTAAGGGATTATATGGGTTTCACGGCTTAAAAAAATATTGACTTACTTAATTCTATAACACCTCTAAAATAAAGTCTCAAGCTGATCCGAGTAATATTTTTGGATATATGGTTCAAAAAATTGTGTGCTCGAGGTCAGCTATATAGTCACTTAAAACTTTAAACGCGTTTTTCTCGAAACTGTTATTTTAAAGTTGGCTGTTATGATTTCTCGCGAACTACTCAACCGATCTTAATGCGGTTCCGCATGCATAGGTTCGAGATATATTTAAAAGGTCTTGAACGAAGGATTTTTTGTTCAGTTACAACTATAAAAAAAAACTTCGAGAAATTTTTACCAAAATTTGCATTTTTTCTTTTTGTAAAAAGTATGCCAAAAATATAATTTTCACTGTTTTGGTTTAATGTATAAATAAAAATAATAATGCACATTTACAGAATAATGTACCTTAAAAAACGGTGATTCATTTCGAAAAATTTTCATTCCCTTGATAATGTAACCGATCACCAGGATGATCTTCAAAAAAGTTGTTCTTCCGTGAGGAAGACTTTTATGCTAAAAATTTTTAACATATCTAAAAGCCAAACTAATTAATTATTACATTAAATGAGTCCAGGTAATAAACGAAGAACCAGTCGAAATGTTTACTTTTTACGCGGCTGAGTACTTTTTGTGAAAAAATTTTTACCTCACATTGGCTTTAAAAACCGCAGTTATTATCAAAAACCTTATTCCTTCGATCAGTCCTGACAAATACTTATTCATATTATATTAGGTTGTCAATTATCTCACTTCCGCCTTTTTGTCTTTTGAATTTCGCGGTTATGTATAGCTACAGAGCTCCTATTTGGCAATACTATACATCTTTCAAAGGTCTTAACATAACCTACAAAAGACGCTATGCATGATTAGTTTGGATATTGCATTCAACAGTTATAGACGTGTAAACATGGAGTTCACTAACGCGGAAATTCGCGCTTTCCTTTCGTTAAAGACAAATTCGCTAGAGAAACGGTCCGTGAGATTAATGTTGTTTTGGGGGATGGTACTCTATCACTTCGAACTGCGGACGAATGATTTCGACGATTCAGAGCGGGTGAAAACGAGATCATGGATAAGCCACCCAGCGGAAGACCTGTGGCGACGAATGCCGATCAAATCATGGAAAACATCGAGTTAGACCGGCATGTGGGATCTCGTGACATCGCCCAGAAAATAGGAGTTAAATATTTATTCATATATCATTCCAAATTTCAAGTCGATCGGCCCAGACGTTTTGAAGTAAGTTTCTTCACAAGTTTTAAGAGCCGACTACACTAAGTTAAAAAATAAGCTCATATCTTAAAAACTATTATCCGGATTTAGCCATGCTCGTTTGTCTGTTTGTACTTAGTTTTTTTTTTTAATTTTGCACAGTGACTGATCAACATCAACTTCTTGCGTTGAATCTTTTGCATTTGTGAAGGGCAGCTTCGGTACAACCGATGTGAGCATTTTTCTTGTTGTTATTTTTTTTTTTTTGTAAAGGTTCACCACGCTTTAAATATTCCTGTGGTGCATGTTTAATTCTATTACACAAACAACAACTGCATAGAGGGAAAGGAAAACAAACAGCAGGATATTACTCGCTGTAATGGAAATATCGCCACACCAATTTCAAATAATTTAAAAAAGTAATTACGCGCTGGAGTTCATTATCGCTAACTTTACTTGTTGCTTTTTGTTTTACAAAAATATTCACAGCTCTTTTTGGAGTATTCCGTTCGTTGGAGTAAACTTTGTAAATAACAATACTGATTTTTATTGTTATTTTATTTTTATTTTGAAATAAAGACGTTAAATCAATCAAACATATTTTTTTTATATAAATAGTTTATCGATGAATAGTTGTATTTAAAATGCCAGTTAGTAACTTTAGGTACACTCCAATTCCCGAAGAAAGGCGAGTACATCACGAGATCAAGCACGAAACCGTTCATATACCGAAATGGGCAGGACATGCCGTTCACGATTTCGGCACAAAAGTGGTGGCGTATGGTATGTGAATCTAACCGTTATGAGTTTGATATATATGCACATACACAATTACTTCAAATAGACGATCGCGAAAATTGGGGCGTGATATTGAAAACTTTCGGAATTGCCATGGCCATGTTAATTGTAATTATTGCGGTACTGCTGATTGGGTAAGTTGCATGCTTGTGTTTGTATGTGAGCGATTATTATGTGCGCAAGCCGAGTTAAATCCAGCGCTTAAATTACAGGCTGATCTATTTATGTTTGCGCTGCAAAGGTTATCTAAATCCCATCAGAGACTATGCTGAGAGAAGTAATCAAAGATGTGTGCGCTGCATTTTAACGCTGTTGATGCTCCTTTTGCTCGCAGGACTTCTGTAAATTTGTATATGCATAAATTTATCACAATTTTATTATCGAATTTTCTCTTCATATTCAAGCTATTTTGTGATAATGGCTATAAAAAACACGGTTTCCAAAAGGCGCATGCAAGAGGACAAAAATTCAAAAGCAAGAGATGATTTCCCTTCTTCCGCGACCGCTCGGCAATTAGATCACGTTTTCGGTTTGAATTATGAGGAGTTTCAAGCGCAAGCGCGTGATTCGGCTAATGGTTTGTAAAACAATTATTATGCCCGGAACAATATATCCTGTTTGCAACGAAGTTTGTAATACCCAGAAAGAAACTGGGTCGGAGACTACATGTAAATGAACAGCATGACGAGCTGAGTCGATTTACGTCTGTTTGTATATTGGCGTTTTAAGATATCGACATGAACCTTCGCACGTGTTTTCCTTTCAAAGTTGCAATAAATATATCGACCTTCGATATCGGACCACTATAATATAGCTTTGTAAAACTGGACCAATTAAATCAAGTCCTCCATATAAAGCCTTATGCATATTATATAAGTTTAAGGTTGTCAAATATCTCCCTTCCGCTTTTTTGCTCGTTATTCAATGCTTTATAAAAAGTGTTACAGTGATTGGATTTAGTTCAAATATGCGCCGTTTCGTTCAATAGTCTGTTTCCATCTAGACGGCAACTTCAGAATATCCCCTCGTAGAAGCCCCCCCTCCTTATTTGCGAGGAACTCGGACAGCCACTTTTCACAAGCCTCTTTTGAGTTCAACTTTACACCAACAAGGGCGCTCGCCATGGTCATGAACAGGTGGTAATCACTTGGCGCTATGTCCGAGCTATATGGTGGATGCGATAAAACCTCCCATCCGAGCTCCCGTAGCTTCTGACAAGTCATCAACGAAGTATGTGGTCTGGCATTGTCTTGGTTTGACACAGTACTCTCTTCCTAGAGATGGTAGAATTAAGCGTCTGGCCATATGGGAGCAGCTCATAGTGGCAAGACCCTCCTGGCCGTCAATCCCGGCTTGGCCACTGTTTGGGACGATTCACCGGCCTTCGACCACTACCGTTTTCCCTTGATATTATAGTATGTGATCCATTTTTTGTCGCCAGTCACCATCCGCTTCAAAAATGGGTCGAATTCGTTCCGTTTCAGTAGCATATCGCAGGCCTTGATTCGGTCCAGAAGGTTTTTTTGCGTCAAATCATGCGGCATCCTAACATTAAGGTTTTTTTGTGTATCCAGCCTTCTGCAGATGGTTTAAAATAGTTTGGTGACTAACTCCCATCTTCTGTGTGATGACGAGATGCCACATGCCGGTCTAAGTCGATGTTTTCCATGTCCATCGGAATCAAGTTCCTGTAAGGAAACTTTTGTATTTGTGAAGGGTACTATGCTTCGGTGCGGCCGAAGTGAACTTTTTTTGTTTCTTCTTTCGTTAGTATAATACGATTTTTTGTAACTTAGATTTAATCCACAATTGGACTGAAACAACGGATGTTGTAAGCGACGAAACGAAAACTCTCTGCCCGCCTGCTGAGAATATAACCGAAGTAAATAAGCGTGTGGCAGAGGTCAACAATGAATTTGAGCTATTGTGTTTTGGAGTCTTGGAATGGAGTGACTGTACGTATGTATATATTTAAATAAAAGTTGTCACACTACGGTAATTACGGATGAGGTCTATTAAATTGAAAAGGGCGTCAGATCAGGGTTGATTCAGATAGAACTTTTGCTTCCGATAGTTGCTTTGACAGCTAAGTTTGATATATGCTTTTGTGTTAGTTCGTTCGCTTCGACGGGAAGTAAAGCAATTCTCAACTTTTTACACTTTCCAAGCAACAGTCGTTATTTTTGCTAGATAGAATCATCACAGCAAGTGATGTCTACCGAAACTCCAATACATTGAAAGAATTAGAGCGGAAACTAACACATACACACCGTATAACTCTAAGAGTTTTGAGTAAAATAGGGTTAAGAGAGCACAGGTAAACACGAGTTTCGGTTAGAATTGTCAGTTGGACCTTAAGAAACTATAGAAACTTAAACAGAAAGCTTTGGTAGCGTTATTGGCTATTTAACCGATAACGTAACCGATAGAATTACGATAGGCTTATAGCGAATATTAACCTATTTCGAAAATTAGTTTTGGAAACTCTCGCTAGTTCGGCTTTAGCTAACAGTGGTTTCTTCAGTGTTCTAATATAATATTTTTGTATATATTCATTATATAGATATGCATTTTTTCTATCGAAATATGACGATGTTCATGGCGGAAACCGATGATGGTCGTAAAGTATTAAAAGAATTAGATTTTCCGAACTTTCTCTCAAAAACGATGCAAGTGGAAAAGGTAAGCATCTTTTACCGAGCAACAACACATTATATATTCATCCAAATATGTAAGGTTAATGTTCCTTTGATTAGATCAGGATTATAAATAACAAATCTCATATATCAGAAATATGCATATATACCATTTTATTAATATATATTGAACAGATATTTATCCTTATTTAAGCTCTTGGATTTCTATCGCACCTTCAGCGTTGTGGACAAATTTTTTTACTCCTTTTCGAAGCTTTACAACACGACCATAAACTGGCCAGAGAATTTAAAAAGTAAGACCCAAACTGCATTATCTCCATACTTTCTAGAAATAACAAAGAATTTGGACGATAAAGGTGGGTATTTTGAAATTTTGAGTAATTTATGGATATTTTCTGGCTTTCAACTATTTTCTACTATCATTTTCAATTTCTATGGTGGTATAAGGGGGTCAATTCCGATCGCTTTCAACGACACTTGCCAGCAGATCGCGTGGAGATGACACCGACGATGCAGATTATGGAAGGGCCGGTAAGGAAGAAGAGGATGATGAGGCAAAAGAGCCGCTAGCAATTTTTATACTGGACATTATATGCTATGCACTTCTTTTATTGGTGAGTACACAAAATTCAAAAGGTGCGATGATGGTCTCTACAGAATTCACCGATTTTGGTAGTGTTGGTTTTGTGTGATCTCCTATCTAATTCTAGGCTTTTAACAGACAAACAGATGCAGAGTTAACTTGCTTTCTCTTCTATTAAGTTCTAAAATATTGTCACTATTTCGGAATCAGCTTTAGAGTCGAAGCTTAACACTGGTTTTAGTTTTAGAGTTTAAGATCCCTCTACTCGGAGCGAACACTTTACGTTTCTCCGTAACTATTTTACTGTCGTTCAGAATTGTTGAACATACCTTAACGCACAGACCTATTGATTGTCCTTATTTACAGCATGAGATCTGTTTTTGAAAATATTGTTTTACGCTTTCTTTCTCTTCCCAGATAACAATTGTATTATTAATTGCGTTGCTGTTAAGATGTTGTGGCAAACGTTATAGAAGTGAAGCTAGATGCTGCAATCAAGAAAATGGCTCCTGCCTTTTCCAATTGTAAGTACCGGCCACGAGCTTTGCAACTCTTATTGACATGTCTCTCCAACACATTTTCAGCGCTGCTTTTTTGATGTTCCTATTTTTGCTACTCGTATTGTATCCATTTCTGTGGCACTTTGTCCATGGTGCTGGCCATTATAGCAGTGTTTGTACAAGAAACGACACACAAAAATACGAACGCGCCATGGCAAATATTGAAGACACTTGCTTAGACGAAAGAGCATTTAAGGAGATCCTCAATGATCATGTCGATAGACAAATTAAGTTAAATATTTCAAATGAAAGTACTGCTGAAGATGTGAAACCAAGTGCAGCGGATTTATATAAGTACACAACAAATTTCAAGCAAAGCGCGAGAACGTCAAAAACTCTCGATCTCAAAAACATGTGTGAAGATATTAAGAATAGAACCGACCCCAAACACTTGACTGAGGTTTACACACAAATGCTAAGGTACGCCGATGGCGATATGCCCGATAATCAAGTGAAGATGCTATCACAGTGCAATTTGGCAAGCTTCAAGAAGCGCAGAATAGACGAATACAAACAGAGTGTTATCTATAAAAGTGCCGAGCGTTTAGCCAGCTATTGCAACAGGGTCGTGGAGTTCTTTACAGAAAATTATGCCAAAATTACCGGTGAATGTCTAAAAGGCATCGAGAATTTGAAAAACAATTTATCCAAACAAAGTAAACAGGAGTTGAGTGAAATAATGGCGGGCTTGGACAACATGTACGCCAAAGAACTGGAGGGTTATGTAGACATGGCCACAGATAGGGCGGTTAATAAAGTTACTTTGTGTCGCAAAGTTTCATCTAGGTCAGCTGATCGTACGACACAGCACGAGTGTGATGCACATACACATTTGCAGGTACTTTATTTAGGCGTATTTAACTGTCTTCTTCTGCGTGAGTTATTTTTCACTGTTTGCAGAATGTTTCGTGGAGTGCTTTTT
The DNA here is from genome assembly GCA_037783105.1 of Bactrocera zonata. Lineage (NCBI taxonomy): Eukaryota > Metazoa > Arthropoda > Insecta > Diptera > Tephritidae > Bactrocera > Bactrocera zonata. The sequence continues at coordinate 55,931 of JBAWJQ010000474.1, forward strand.
TGATGTTGATATGGCTGATATTGCCGCTAATTCCCATAGCCCTTTACTTGGCCAGATTATTTGGTACGTCCAGGGGCAGTTGCTGTTCGTGCGAGCAAAGCGGATCAGGAGCTGCAGCCCGACGGAATGATAGATGGAATACTGATTCTGTAATGGATGAGATGCAGCGTCGCTTATATAAATCTCTTTGCGAAGGTTCCGTAAGGTCTGGCCCTTCGAATGGTCGATGCGACTGCAAAGCGGCGCGGACAGCTTACAAGCAGAGGCCAAGCTGTGGACGAAGGTGCCTTGACGACGGCAGCGCTAACTTTGCTATGCTGCAACAAGCTAACACTCTTTTACATAAAGCAAACGTCTGTAGTGAATCTACAGAGCCGGAGAAAAGAGGTATACTTAAACCGATCAAAGAACCGCAAAGACCAACGACTTCTAAAGGAATGCGCTCCAAAAGAGCACAACAATTAGGAAATGATAATAAATTCGAAACATCCTCTTTTAGGAAATGCGTTTGCGATAGAAATGCTGCAAAAATGTCGAAAGGACCTTCCAGTTCAATGGCAAGCAGCAGACCAAAAAAAAGAATGAGAAATGTTTGTGAGACCCTGGAAGAAATTGTCGAAGAGTCGACGGATAACGGGATGAATGGATTGGAAATAAATGCTTCTATTCATATATTAACTTTTAATAAAAAAATGACTTAATATACTGCTATTTATATAAATTGAAAATAACGGTATTTGTAGTGAAATCCTTTCAGACCGCGACATACTTTGAGCAAAACACTGTTAAATACTCGAAGGTTGCAGAGGTTTGTTCCAAACTTTTGAAATAGGACCGTGTACTGTAGGTTACGGTTACCATAACTTCTATCCATTGAAAGAATCAGCGCCGAAACTAACACATACCCACCGTGCAACTAATAAGGCCTTTTGGGTAAGAAACGGATGAACGAACACACGTAAACAAAAGTTGCTGTTAGAATTGTCAATTGGGCCTTCAGAACTCATAGAGATTTTAACAGAAATATCTGGTAGCACTATTGGATAGTTAACCGGTGACTTAACCGATTAGTGGTTTGAAGTGTGTGTTGTCAGGATTGCCTTGCAAATATTATTTGATGTTTTAATGAGAAAAGAGTCAGCTCAAAAAAACGGCTATATATTATAACAATATATTTTGCATTATAATAATTATTATTTTCTTCAAAATGGTTTATACTATGCTCAGACCGAAAATTTAAAAGATTAGATTACATTTAAGCATTTCTTGTCATTCATGAAGTCACATCGCTTAATATTTATCAAAAGAAAAGATTGTCACATAGTATTTTGAAATAAAAGCCGTCTTCTTTTTATATTTTCCATATAATAGAAATAATGGACGCATTTTTTCGTTTGTTAAGTCGATTTTCAGGTAAAATTAGATTCATTGCTTAAAAAAAAAATTGGTTTGTTTACATTTTTTTCCCTTTGTTGTGTCAACATCAGCTGTGATAATGTAACAGATTTCCAGTGCTGCCAAGTAGATTGCGCAAAATCAGAGTCGCACGGAGAGATTTAGCGTGGATCAATTTCAGATCATTTCAATGAAATGATTTGGAACTGTCATTTCTGTATGAGCGTAAATCTATAGATAAGATTTTCAACGGATTAGTGGGCTAATCCATTCAACAGCCGAAATCGTGTGATTAAGTGTCGGCCTGAACATAGTATTAGCAGAGAACGTATATTTATATATAAATATCATTCATAATAGGGTGACACAGCTTATTAAATAATGATTTACGTGATAAACAAACAATTGCAATAAAAATTAGTAACCAGTGGTAACCAAAACCCATTAAAATAGTGAATAATGATTTGTTGATAGAAAAGTTATAGCTACCGTGTTATTGGTAACCATCATACTTTAAAGATGCATAAAAATATTAATAATTATTATTACTTGGTTGTAAAATCTATTGCGTAAAAATTAAATATCGCAAGTACTTCAAGATATTTTATTCTTATAATCCAACGCATTCAATGTGTTTCATATATAATAAAAGATTTAAATTTAAGAAACCAGACTTATGGTAAAATTACTATTGTAATTATTCATCATCATCTTCTTCACTATCATCCTCATCCTTATCATCATCCCCCGCGCCGTCTTCATCTTCTGCATCATCATCATCACCATCTTCCTCTTCCCCACTATCATCTTCCTCCACATCCTCGTCTTCGCCACTGTCGTTCTCATCCTCATCTTCTTGCTCTGCTTCACCATCATCTTCATCCTCATCGCCTTGCTCTTCTACCTTAGGTTCTTCATCTTTAGACTTACTTTTATCAGAAGCTATAACACTTTTCTCAGTTTTAGCCTTCTTTGCTGGCACAACAGCTTGTTTACCATTGGCCTTATCATGCTTATTTTCTTCAGTCGTATTTGTTTCAGCGTTATATGGAAACATCTTCAAATCTTTATGAATTATGCGTCGGAGAGTGGTGCGAGAGATGTCTAATTCCTGAGAGCGGCGATAACTCGATGTCGATGGAGTCTCCTCAATACTGGCTCGTACAGCTTCGATATTTTCATCAGAACGTCTTGTGCGTTGTCTGGATGCATGACTGGCATTACTGAGATTACCGGTGTTCACAAATTTTGCGTATAAAGACTTAATTGTGTTCTTAACTGGAGCACTTTTCACTTTATTTTTTTTGCGAAACGCACGTTGAGTTAACACAATTGAAAAGTTATTTTGAATATAAAGCTGAACAATTTCAGCGCGTTCTTTTGGAGTGTACTGTTCCATGGTATAAATTGTCTTCGAATGACGCTTCTAACTCGCTTATTACACGCAGCAACTTTTGTCTCGGCAACTTTTGGTTTATAGGCGAGGGGGCGACGAGGAGAGGAGAATCGCGCCGAGTTTCCAGTGTTCAGCAACTCGCTTTGTGTTCTTATTCGTAGCAGTTCGCTGCGACGTTTTTCGGCATTCGTATTCTTTCTTTCGTAGTACATAGTTGCATTTGAGTATATTTTTTGAAATTAATATTTTGAATATATTTAAAAAATTTAATTTCATCTTTTGGCAAGTAATTTGCAAATATGTATACAAATATACATAATATAATTTAAATATTTTAGAAAATGGAGTATGACGAAAATAATCGAATTAATTAAAGATATTGTGAAATGTATGGAGAAAGCCATACAAATTGATTCAGACGATAGTGAAAAGGGTGACATATGTATGTGAAATTCTGTCATATAATCTTTGTTTTCATTTTGAATTATAAATAAAATGTATTTCTTAATTGTCAGAACTGATTAATATATGTGATAGAGTGGCCCAAATACCCATAAGGAAAAAGAAACGACAATGGGTTAAAGTAAAGAGTACGACAACTGGGTTAACGTAACGTCGAAATAGACATGCAGCTAACAAAACTCGAACAGAGTTGCGCAACACAAGTTGCTCGTGTGAAGGTAATGGGCGACAGCAAAAGAGAATCGCCAGAGAATTAGCAACTTTTGTCGCCTCGTGTAATAATAGACTAACGCGGTATGACATTAGCCGATTTGTCAGCGCTGTTAAAAGTTACAGCGTTGCCAGATGGGTCAACTTTAAATGGCCTACCCTGTACCATAATAATAATTATTGCTTAATTTATACCAACTGAATTATATTTTTAAAACAACTCAAATTTACGGATGTGCTTAGCTTTCAAACAAATGTGTTATTTTTACGAAGCAACTACATTTGTGTTTGTATAGCTTCATCGCAAATCACACTCTGGCAGCTCGCTGTGGACAATGAATTTCGAAATGAGAATGGGAAATGGGCAAATTGTGGAAAGTGAATTTTTTCGTTTTCAGTGGAAGTTCTTGCTTCGGTTGGGGAAGACGTTTTTTCCCGATTTTCGGAGAGTAATGTGGGTGTATTCCGCGGCGCGGATGTGAAAGTTTCTTGTGTAAACTACTATTTATTGGAAATAAAAAGAATGGTTTAAGACAAAAGGTGAATTATAAATATTCAAATGAATAACATGTGAATTGAATCTCTGTGATCAAAATATTTTGGAAAAAAGTTTAGCCTAATTAGAAAAGTGTTTTTCTTTATTGTTTGCATTGTCGTTGCTAACAATACATATGCAAATTGATTTTTCCCCTATTTGGTGTTTTAGTAAACAATCAAAGCAATGAAGTGAATTAATGTTGCACGAAAAACGCACAGGTTTTAAACAAATAATATGTGATTAAATGTAAAAGCAATACGTGTGAGAATGTTGTTTAATCTGCAGAATTGAGATTATGTGAATATATGTAAAATTAATTGTGTTAAGTTGCCGAACGTACTTGAAATTTTATTGACCCCCAGCTAAGACTACAACTGTGTATTAAAAGATAATTCAAGAAAAAAGTCATCTGTAAAACATAAGTGGGCACACACATCCGCTCGGTATATGATATTTTTAATCGTTTCTTGGTTCTATCTTTTGTTCTTTGTGTTTTTAACGAGACTTCAGTTCTTTCATAGCTGTGTGTCTACATGTGGACAGTTTCTAATATTTTGGTTTTTCAAATAAGTATTATGGTAACAAAAATACATGAAATGTTTACTGACTTATTTCTATAAAATTAAAAAAATAAAATGGTTTCTATTCTTGATTAGAAAATTATTTACCTAATAAATCTGCACTTAAGCTCTTAGTGTTTTTCCAAATGAATTAAAGATGTTGATATTAAACCACAGTCTCGTCCCAATGGCATAGTGTGCTCGTATCTTTGCCACTTTACTCTCACCAAAACTCGCGATAATTCAATTGTGTGAGAGTGGAACAGCTCTATGCCATATCCTCGGAATGAACGGAAATACATATGCACGCACAAGATTTGTGTGTGTGTGAGCAAGCAGCGCTTTATCCATAGTTGATATCTCCACTGTCTAGAAATGAAGCTAATATTTGCAAACGTTTACTACTGTAAACACAATAAAATCAACTTGTTTGTTTCTGATTCGAAGAGTTTTGATAAGAACCCAAAATAAACAAAAAATATTTACGGTGCTGGTCCAAATCAGAGCGATCAACAACTGAACAGTATTTGCATATCTACTAATTAAATGATTTATGATGTATTTAAAAAATAAGAAATCAAATATATTTGTGTCTTCTATTTTATGAACGAAAATTAATTTGGGTTAGCTTTAGTATATCATCTCACGATTTCAGGTTTAAAAGGAGTACGGCTGAATAGAGGAGATTCTTCGGATTACGAATATACTATATACAATTATATCCGCCGGAAAAAAAAATCAAAATCTAAATGTAAATTTTCCAACAACACAAACACATACATACATACATTTCTATAAACTACTTTCAAGCACATACTTATGTACATATTTATTGACCTAAATCTAAATAGTGTCGGTAAGGTCATCTTCTTGGAATATATATATTATCTTATCTTAAATATTCTACTGTGAATTTATATTTAATTTAGGTTAATTAAAATTGTATGCTATAATTTTTAAAAATAAAAAAATGCGTTGTCTGAAAACGTGGAAGTATTGGGCAATTGGTAATAAAAGTTTCTGATGTTAAGGTGTGTTTCATATTTTCCGAAATATACTTATGATAGTAAAAATATAAATAGTTGTATGTAAGTAGTTTAGTATATTCGTATTCGTTTTTGAGATATCCGAATGAAATTTAATACAAAGGTGCATTTTTACACATATAAGGTTCATATATCAATACGGACAACTATGGAATATGACATATCTCCCATACCACCAATTATTCAGTGTTTTCTGGTCAGTATTGACGGAAGACCTTTCCATTACAATTAAGAGATCATACTTACTTGGAAAAATTGTTTTTTGTTTTATTTTAGAGGTTTCTGATCAAATTTGTAATAGTAACAATCGAAAAAATTATATTAATATTTTCTTACCCTACCCTTCCTCAGCATAGATCGACAGAATTAATTAAGACATGCGGCTCCACTCAGTAAAAACGATTCACATAGCCCCAGCTATATTATTATTCCTAAGCTATAATACTATTCACGAATACAAAAGATTCCTTAAAAGGAATCGATTCTGATTGGTAATCCGATTCGCCAAGTTTTGCAGACAAACACTTGATTCCGATCATTCTGTTTGTATGGCAGCTATATGCTATATTGGCCGATATAATCAACTCAGCTCGTCATGCTGATCATTTATACATACTTTTTTAGCATCTCTGACGTTTAATTCAAGTATTAAGGTGTTTGCAGTACTTTTATTGGTAGGAATGATAATAAATTTTTGAAAACATTTTTATTACTGCGGAATCATATTTTCTTGACGCAATTTAAGAACCCGCCATATTTAATATGACCAACTATTTTTGAGCTCGTTCGTCTTTCAACATACATACATACATATACATATATTAAAAAAAATATGTACATACATACATACATATGTAGAAACTACTTGTATTCATGTTGTTAGCTTAGTCCGCGGTGACGTCTATTTCTTTAAACGTTTTTAATAAACAAAAGGCGAATTGGCGGGTATGATTCATCTGTGGTACATGTGTTGCCTTAATTAACGATAATTCCCAAGTCGACTGGTTTCTGTGTGTGCATGATTTTTCTTCAAGACTGGATTTAATAGACACACACACACACGCCTAAAATTGTCTTCATATGAACGAAGTTATGTTGTTTTTTGAAAGTGCATACGTTTTTGTTGTTGCATTCGGCAGCCGTTGCGTTTTAATCTTTACATACTTATGCACAAAGCAATAAATGTACACGTATGCATGCAGCTTTATATGAATTATAATAACATATTGCATTAATTTGGTCTTGTATCTTTTAAAACTCGCCAGTCTGCTATTTATTGTGCACACATAAGCCAACACATGTACTATTTATTTACAAAGATACATTATTCTTGATGAACATTCTGCTTTCATTGCTATTATTCTATTCTCCACTTTGGCATTGTATTTTGCTTTTTTGCCATTTTCCTCAATTCTTGAACAAGTTCAGTTCACAATACAATCGCGATGCTTGGTTTGACTTCTGGTGAGTAACCTTGTCTTCTTGCGTCTGATTTCGCCATCTAGCGTCGTTACAAGTTATCAACAAAAACAACTTTCAACACAGTTATCTTTTAGATCGTTCTTCATATCTACGCGTTGTTGTGCCCATTCTCGTGTCTTTGTTTGTGAAGACGACCGCATAAAAGAATATATGAATGTCACATATGCCAATCTATTTTCTAGTAACGGTATAGCTTTTACTTAAATGGATACTGCTATTAATTATACATATATACGAACATATATAAAAATATTGCTAAAGTAATAGGAATTGCTCTTCAGTACTCCGAATTCCCTTTTATACTCTGAAAAGTTTTCCAGCAGGAAACAACGAAGACTATAAACCTGAATGCAGTGGAACGCAGACAAGGAAGCTTCAGACATGTCAGAATACTGCACTCACGACAGGATATCTCCTATCGAACACCTGCATAGTGAGGCTCGTATGCTCCCAGTTTAGGAGCATAATGAACTCTTCTCCAGGCAGTTCCTGCTTGGGATGCTTTCGCAAAAATCACCTCTGCAGTCAACTGCTTCGAGCGGAACCGCCTTCTAGGAACATCAAGAGGTCATTCCTTAATTACGTCGACGACATTAGACAATGCGCCGATTAGACTTCGGACGCAACAAACACTGAACGCCATTTACACTGGAGCCATCAACATCTTCACCAACTCCCTTCCATTGAATGGCGTACTCGGATTCAAACCACTACCCATCGCAGACGAAGAGCTCGAGTTCCCACGAGAAACGAGAGCGACTCTTGCGTAGCATCGTTCTGGGTACTGTAACAGGTTAAACTCCTACTTATCCAGAATAGACCCTGACATATCTAATGTATGTCCAACGTGCAATGAGTCCCCGCATGAACTCATCTGACAACTTTCGAACCCTACAAAACAGCACGTTTCTTCGGCCTTCCGTTGGACGACGTCGACGACAATTTATCCTAACCTTACCAATCTAACGGAGATTAGGTACCCGTTACAACAGCAACAACAACAACTGAAGAAGACACGATGATTCTATCGGCCAATATTTCTTTAATTATACTGTGCCCAAAAAATAAGGGGACATTGTATTTATTTTGAAAATTCTTTATTTATTCTTCCAAGTCAATTTCATCCCCTTCAAAGTAATCCCCTCCTGATGCAATGCACTTATGCCAACGGATTTTCCAATCTTCGAAACACTGGTTGTAGTCACTTTTCGGGATGGCCTTCAGTTCCGTCTTCGCTGCGACGCCTTTTTTCCAAAAAATTCAATGTTTTCGGTACCAGTCGAGATTTGACGCGCTTTAGGCCCAAAACATTCTTCAAAATGGTATTGGACTGAGACTTTCGATGTGCCAACTTCATCAGCAAGGTCTCCAATTGTTAATCGACGGCTTTTTAACACCAAATCTTTGATTTGTTGAGCGTGAGCTTCGTCGGTTGAGGTTGATGGTCGCCCTGGACGCTCTTCGTCTTCGACATGTTCACGGCCGGCTTGGATTTCACTATACCACTTGTAAACATTTTTTTAGACATAGCCTCATCACCAAAGGCTTTCTGCACCATCCTCAACGTATTAGCAGCAGAATATTGATTCCGTAAACAAAATTTAATGCAAATTCTTTGCTCAACAAATTTCGACATCGCAAAAAACGAAAAATCACTTTTAGCAGCTCACAAAACGACACGTATCTCAAACACTAATGAATATTTTGACATGAAATTTGAAAAATAATTCTCCAAATCCTTCGACGCGCGCAGTTTGAATTCAAATGTCACCTTATGTTTTGGACACAGTAGTACAATGCCGCTAAGAACGTAACCGTTATTGCGCCAAAAACCCCGATTATTTGATGCTTGAAATTGAAGGTCATGATTTTGGCGACATTTGGGTTTAACAATACGGCGCCACTTCCCTTATATCGCATCAATCAATGGATTCATTGAGAGAATATTTCGGTGAACAGATAATTTTACGTTTTGAGCCGGTCGATTGGCCACCAAGGTCGCGTGATATCACACCTTTAGACTTTTTCATGTGAGGATATGTAAAATCTTAAGTCGACCAGACGATCCAGACCTTGGCGCAAAATATTACGCTTGTCATTCGACAGTTACCAGTCGAAGTGCTCAAACGAGCCATCGAAAGTTGAACTCAACGGATGAACCATCTGAAACATAGTCGCGGCCAACATTTGAAAGAAGATAATCTTCAAAAACTAAATGCCAAAGAATGTTATTTCGTATAATAATAAAGTTTAGGATTTTTGTTTTTTAAAAAAGCAGGGAACCACTAATCTCTTTTGCTAAAACAAAATTTTTTATTACTAGAGAAATATTCATAGTTAAGTTTGAATAGCTGTTGCCCAAAAAATGAGTCACGAGTTTTATGCCAATCTGAGTGTAGCTTAGGAAAATGAAATAGGAAATTTCACCTTGAAGAAGCGAGTCTTTCTCAAATGCAGCTCTTCAGCGTGGGTGTGTTAGATAAATAACAAAAACTGGATTCATATATGTATGTACATATATTTTTCAATTTCTTGCATCATGTATTTTTGGCTTATTTTAATTGCATTGTTGTAAAGGTAAAATGCCGTCACTGTGCTCTATGTTTTTACTGTGAAGAGCCGAGATAAACAAATTAACAAATTGTTTGTTTAATTATTTAAAGTGCTTTATTCGGTTATCAAGAGTAGAGTCGCATCCACTTTATTTGCTTATCTATAGACAAGTATGGGTTTGTGTATATGTATGTGTGCATTGCTAATATAATTCTTTTAAAATATCAGATACAAATTCTTGGAATATAATTAATTAGTCAACGACAATTTTTAATTAAAAAGCGGATGTCTCTCTTCGGTCTTAAGCAACGTAGTTTCCTTCCTTTGTTTTAATATTTTTTTATAATTAATTAATTATTATTTTTTTTAATTTGTGATTGACGTTTGAGTTCATTAAATAAATTTGTTTTCCTACTTTAATTGCCGATAACAACTCTCTTACTAATGAGTTCAAAATTGTAACTGAATCATATTATGGATGTGTAAGCTTTGGAAATGTGCTGCTGATAAAATTTTCCTTCCATCAAAGCGTTTTAGCGGCATTGAAATCATTTCAAAAAAGTCTTTGACACTTCTTTCAGTTTTACGCAAACTCTTTCTGGTTTAAAAATAAATAATAAAAACGGAAAAATGAATAATAAATGTTCGCACCACGCCCTTCGTAGGGTTGCTCATATGCGTTTGACAATCTCATTGCAAATGTGAAACATTCAATTAGTTGCGTTTTCATTTCATCAATTTGCTGAGCAAAAGCCACCAACTTGAGTCTTTCTTTCTCCCTTCGATTTGAGTACATATGTATGTATGTATGTACCATCTATATTGTTGCAATCGTTTGCGTTTGTGACCCAACGAGAGAGCAGGCTCGAACACATGCTTCTATGTATTCATGTTTTTGTAACTTTTTAGGAAGCAAATGCTAAATTAATAATAACATAACTCACAGTGTCATAAATGTGCGTATTGTCTGCTTGCGAAGCTGCACATTTACAGTATTTATGACCATTTACTCGTATATCTAAAAATGTGGGTAAGCCGAAACACATTAGGATGATCTGATTATTTGTTGGTCATTGGTATGACTTACCTTAAACGATTATCCATATCGACTTAAATATCCTTCTGAAATCATATGAAATAAAATTATTGCAAATTATGTAAACTATGCAATGCGAAATCAAAAAAATATATATTAATATATGCTATAATTTATGGTCTCATAAAATCTAAAATTTTTTTTATGTAAATCCAATAATTTTACTATTTTAGAAGAGAATCTTTATATGTTGTTTATATTTGTGCGTTGCTTACATTAAATTTTACTTTGTATGCTACTATAAAGTAAATTCCGCTGATCACATCTCATCATCCAAATCCCTCAATTGAGATGGTAAATAGAGTGATCTGCTACATAGAAGAATATCTAAAGCCGCACTTGAAGTCATGCTTGAGCTCACTCCGCTACATCTAGTGATCGGTCAGGTAGCCAAGCACTCACAAATGACAGCAGCAGGGATCTCGTCTCAGACGGACGAAAGAGTTAAGTGGTACTACAAATATACCAATGGCCCTTCTTCCAAGGAACAGCACTACCAAAAGAGTTAACTTCACCAAAAAGTTCCGGGTTACCCTTGGCTGCAAGGCTGAATGGAATGAATCCACTCACGAGCTATTGCTTAGGAATAGTATGATCAAGTGGCACACTGACGGCTCGAAAATGTTGTAGGGCATCGGTGCAGGGGTCGCAGGAACAACGCACCAAACTCTCCATGCCTATGGGAAGTATTCCGACCATTTTTAAGGCAAAAGTCTTTGCCATAAGTCAGTGCGTAGAGATAAACCTCCAACGCAACTATCGCAACGAACGAATACGAGCGATAGTCAAGCAGCACTTAAAGCAGTCTCCTCCCGTGAGATGAAATACATAGCTACTAATGTAGGAGTGTAGAGGACGGCTGAATAGCCTAGCGGAAGAAAACCATGCTCACCTCATTTGGTTGTCCCGTTCACAAAGGTATAGCCGGGAACAAACTAGCTGATGGGCTCGCTCACTCCGCAGCATCCACTATCATGACAAGTCTTGAAGCTCTTCACTGGAGTGGGTCCCCATATTATAAAGGAGCTGCTTCGCAAGGAAGAAGCAGTAGGCAGAGAGAGGCATTGGCATTGGTTTAAATATGCAATCAACCTCTCTATAGATAAACTCATATTACTGGTCGCATTTTACTCTGGCCACTGTAAGTTGAAGAAGCATTTACACAACATGGGCCTAGCTTCTTGCGTAAATTGCCTGTTCTGCGACAGGAGCCCGGAGCCCAGAACACCTGCTAATTGACTGCACAGCAGTCTGCAGACGGAGGTGAAAGACCCTTGGATCCATGCTTCCAAATAAGGAACACATCGCTTCGCTAACACCCAGCAGAATATTGGACTTTATCAATATGCTGGGGCTAGTTAAGAGAGGGTATAATAGACCTAAGTTGCGAGCAATTCCTCGTTCATCAATCAATCAATCCATTTGATTTCTACAACTATTTGTTCGATTTGCCAATAATTTTGTTGTGTTTGAAGTGGTTGAAAGCTTTTATTACAAAATCGTAAAATTAAAAATATTTTCACAAATTTGTATAACTTTTAGTTACATTTTGAAATAAATCAACCTACCCTAATGTAAATATATATAAATATGTACTACAGGGGTTCCTAATAAGAGCGCATTTCTAAGTTTAAAGCGTAATTACAGAGACCTCTGTCATAACTATCACTGACAATCGGTTCTTTTAATAGCTTTCTTTATATAATTGGCATACTTAGTGTGACAGCCTAAAAACATGATTTCTGGGAGTTAAAAGAAGCTTCTGTTTCGAATGCTTTAAAATTTTAAACGTAAATTTATAGATATATGAAGATATAAGACAAGTATAGATATAAGAAGAATAAAATTATTGAAAAAAAAAAATATTTTTCGAGTTACACGCGAAGGCAATAAAATAAGGTTATCCGCTGCTGCAGTGATTTCGGTCTTCTCCATGGATGCAACCTAAAAAATTTTTTGGCTTTCTGAAAATCGATTTTAGATCAGATGTTAGGTACAATTAGGAGAAATATATACAGAACATGAAAAAAAAACATTGATAATGTTCGGATTATTTGTCTCAGTGTAATCACTCCAACAGAAGTGGCAGCTGTTAAGGTAGCAGCAGATGTACTTCAACGAAGTGCGACTACTTTTAGGGAGGCACGCATCCACTCCGATAGCAGATCTACTATACAGGCCTGAAAGTATCAAGGAGTGCATGATCTCACTTGCTGTATCATTAAGTTTCTTTCAAATTAAAATTGTATGGCTGCCGGGGCACAGCGGAATCATCGGAAACTGCAAAGCCAATGAGCTCGCTAGAAAGGGCACCCCTACCCAAATACCACTAGGATGGGAACGAACAGGTGTTCCCCTGTTCTCATGCACTCGGGAACTATGGGCCTCGCGCAAGCTCAGTAAACGTTGGACTGCAAATAGCACTTGGCTGGAGTAGATATGTATTAGCCAGTTAAATAAATTTGTACCTGGCTCTAGGTGCTTTGTAGATTTACGACCGTCGTTTTGATCAAGCGTACTCTAGGAGATTCAAATGGGGCTAATCATATCTCACGGACATCAGTCTATCTACCTAGTCAGATCCAACCAGAGCAGCTATACTTCAGTAGACTGTAACTCACGAGTATTCGAGCCTACTCGACCTAAGTCTGTTATCTCTAACCTATCACTCCAGCAAATTTGAAAATTGTAGTTAAGTTCGCATCAAAATTAAAGTTATGCATTGCCCCTTTTGAAACCCCCTTTATGCTTCTACAAATGTACATATATATGTATGTATGTATGTGTGAAACCACAATTTCTGCAACTACAAATATAAATGAAAGAGAGTGGCTACACTACTAATGATCTTTTTTCCCGTTGATGATTATTTCAATTGTTGTATCTAAGTATGGTACATATATGTACATACGTATGTATGTTCGACTGGTACTTCTGTGTGAGTGTAGTACTCTTATGTGTGTGCTTTGCCGTTTTTTTAAGTGATTCATTCAGGTTCAACAATAGGGAGCAATTTTATTAGTGACAATTTTAAAGTAGTTATTCTTCAATGTGAATGACACCAACTATGCGCACACATGAATATTTACATACATACATATGTATGTATCTACATGCATGTGCGTGAATTTAAATATTTCTACTTAATATATTTACATTTAAATATTTGAATTACGATGCGTTTGTTACTGAATTAAAGCAGTGACTTTTAATCACATACAAACACACTTGCATATATGGACAATGCATAACTTAATTGGCCGCCAAAGTCAAGCAGACGGTGTGATTGCCCAAATACTTATATGCAGTAGAATAGGTGTGAGCGCCTTTTTTGTATTTTTACACATTCTGACGCATAATTACGCTTTTAAACACGTGTTTATGAATCGCTTTTCATCAAACTCACTTACAGTTTCAAAATGTGTGCGCAAATATTTACAGAAGCTTGTATTTTTTACCTTTATTACGCATATTATACGCCGGTCTCTCAGGGAATCACCTCACCCCATTTGTTGTTGTTTACTGAGTAAACAAGACAATAAAATTGTTGCTTGTTTCATATGCGCTGCTGCTGGCAAAGCTTTATGTGTATGTGTCTTTATTGCAACATATGATGAGTATGAGGGAATTTTCATTATCAGCAATTTTAAAGAGATATACTTAAAGAATTTTATTTTATGTTTTTATATGCTTTTTCCTTAAAAATGTGTCCTTCAATATACATATGTAAGTTTCCAGCGACCATTCTCTTGAGATGTGAGAGCAGCAAAAGGTCACCAGAAGCCAGACCCAGAAAATACGTTAGATGCCTGTCTTTACCTGTCTTCCATACAAGCGGGATATTTAAACGAAGAATTCCCGATATTTCCCCGAATCCCTAATAAATTGTTGAAATAACACGTAAAAGACAAAGAGTCCTGTAACAAGATTGTCCAAGACTTGCAGTCGACACCATTTTTGATGACCCTGGAAAAAACATCTGCGTTGGCAGAAAGTATTACGGTTAATCCGTAAGAAAGTACGTTTCTAGTCAAGCCTTAGCTAGACTGGAAAAGAAAAAAGCTGTTTTTTGGCACCTTCTTTACAAAACAATGAAAATTTCAGCGAAAATTTTGCGATTTTTCAATCAATCAGCCTGTGTAAAATTTCATGAAGATCGGTTGAATAGTTCTCAAGAAATCTTGCCAACTGACTTCCAAAACACAGTTTCGAGAAAAAGGCATTTAAAGGCGGAGCATTTAGCCTAGCTAAACTCGAGCGTACAAGTTCTCAAGGCTGTATCTCCGAAGCTATTGCCCGGATCAACTTGAAAATTTAGGACGATATTTCCGAGATGTTGTAGAATTTAATAAGACAATAATAACTTATATTTTGTGGAACCCGTAAACCCATATAACACCTTGCTTGTCTGGAAAACCACTTTCGAATTGTTTCTTCCCACAGGGCAAATTCGCTCTTTTGACATTTTTCTTCAGTAAGGTTTGCCATTTCATCAAGAAAAGACATACGATCCAACAACAAGTCGAAATTATTAAAATTTTCTACAGAAATTCGCAGTCAGTGGCCTCAACTTTAAGAGCGCTACGTTCAATTTATAGTCGTCATAATTGTCCTGTCAGTACAAAATGTTCCCCTGCCAGTGAGACAAAGAAGTGCTCGTAGTGTCGAGAATATTACCGAGAATATTGCTGGGATTATTATTTTAAGAATACACTGTAAAATTGTTGAAGACTTTTTTTCGTCTACTAAAATTATTTTTTTGATCAGATCACAAAACTGGCGAGTCAGATAGACCTATACACAGAACATGTTGAAAAAAACTTGATAGTGATACTGCTCAGATAAATTGTCTCCTAGTAATCCTTGTAGCATATTGGAACGTGCTGTTTCGAGAACTGAGCGGCTATGCTTTGAAAAACCATAACCGAAAAAATATTTCAAATATCCATTTAAGATTTTAGTATGGTATTTTTAACGGTATAAAATGTCGAAATATGTAAAAACAAATAGTATGATTTCTGTTTAAAACTGGTAATCATTCTCTGTGAATATCGCAAACTTTCTAACAATCAGTGAATATTGTTTTTGTTTTTCAAATATAATCGCAAGGCTTTATAAAATAATGCAACTAATTGACTGTTGAATCATATCAAATACGCAGAGAAAAGAACGAATTTACACCACTCACCACAACGAGAAATTAATTTCTAGCGAAAATCTGCAGAGTTGGATGAACCATTCGCATGACGCAAGTTTTCGACGGATGACTTCACACTCTTCACTGAAATGCGAATAACTCCTTATCAATATTTGGTTTTGGCCGAATTCGAAACTTTCTTATTTGTTGGTTTTCCCCATTGCATTTGTTATCAGTTTCTTTAAAGAAATTTAAATGAAAAAATTCCTCTCAAATTTATTACGAATAACTTCCGCTTAAAAGTAACTAATGCAACTACACAACAACAAATCATTTAGCGCAGGTCGTTATGTGGGTGTGTGTTTGTGTGCATCGTGGTTTTTTACATTGAATTGTGTCACGTTGAAATTTAAAGAGACACTTGAGACTGGTGCGCATCACCACTAGAAATACCTTGTAAGCTCATAAGTACCGGTGCTATCTACACATCCATACACACATACAAACAAATGTAATTAGTTTATTATTTCATTGGTTGCTGTAAACGAATGAATTTAATTAATAACTGATTTTCCTCTTCATTTCTTTGCAGCACTTGCAATTTGTAGTTAATTGCTGAAGCGTAACGGCGAATACCGAGCGCATCCATTGTTCGTGTGTGCCAAATCTACAGCAACATAAGCTATCAATCAGTCAGTCATACGTATAGTCAGACAGTCATTGAATCACACATGCACTTGCGAATCAATTGCACGGAATACCTACAAAAGCAACAATAACAACAAAAACAACAACATACAAATGTAGCAAATCAAGAGCGTCGGAAAAAGTCGTATTGAAAATTTGCATTTGCTCATTGTAGTAAAAAATCAAAAACAACAATAACAACAACAACAACCAACCGAAACAAAACACCAAAGGATTCATGTTTTAAATGCTTAGCAAATAAAGTGATTGCTTTACACTTTCTCCCGCTGAAATTGCAACAAACATACGAAGATCATAAAATGCACCAAAAAACAATAAAAACACTGAAAACTACAAATGCAAAAGCTGTGAAAATGCCAATGACAGCCGGCAATCGCACAGTGCAGCGCCATACCAGTGATCATACACGTTGCCATATCACGGGCTGGAGTGCGCTTTTTGTGCTCTTGGCCTTGAGCACTTGGGCCAGCCAGACGCAAGCGTTCGATTTGGGCAACGAGTTGAATCTCAAGCCGACAAACTACGCGGAATGGAACAAAAATGTCACGTATGTCAGTTCAACCGCCTATAATGCACGTGGCATGCAGCCACTTTACGAAATCACACATAAAATTATTTGGTTCTTCACCGGTGAACATCCACTGCCAGAAGGTGAGCGCATGCTAAGTTAAATTATTTATAATTAGAAACAAGTGAAGGGGGGGTTCGGCAAGTTTGTGTAGAAAACCGAGCATAACAACCGAGATGTTTTCCCAAATTGAAAAAGTGTGAAAGTGCTTGAAATATGTATATGTATGTATACATATGTAAATGGGAAATAAAATAATAAAATTAGAAAAAAGGTTAATTTCGGTTGGACTGAAGCAATAATACCCTTTACGACTACAAAAGATTTCATACAACAACAAATTTTGACTTTTCCGATCTGAACTACTTCTTGGGATAATTTACCGTTTCTTTAAATAATAATTCATGAGAAGTTTCTACAGCTGTCCTGGCAATTAAAAAATAAATTATATAAGAACTTAATTTTAATCAATCAGTTTGAATGTTATCTATATACAATAGTGTTTCGATCTGAACAGTTTTTCAGAGAATGCACCGTTGCCTTGGACAATAATCTAAGCCAAATTTGATGAAGGTATCTTATCAAAATAAAAGGTGCGCCAGTAAATGGGCGGTAACCATCGCGTAATAAACCCGTTTCATCAGTCTGACTATTTCGATATGTCTAACCCTATATCTAACTCGATTAGTTTTGGTTGTTATAACTTGCCGGTCTAACTCCATTTGACCGCCCGGGTAAAATCCGGTTCAAATCCGACACTAGCCACTTCTTTGCATGCCCTGCTGCTAACCCTACACATCTGATATCTTTATCCCTTTGTTTCCTGGGCCTACCATTGGATAACTTCAATGACAATTTACTTAATCCTTACCATTCTAACGCGAATTAGGTATCAGTTACAACAACAACAACGAGGCTATAAAATTGTACAATTTTCATATAATTTGCTCTTAAAAAATATTAATTTAATTACTAAACCAATTTCTACATTTCTTATAGGTTACCTCGTAGTCAAGGAAAACGATATAGAATTCGGTCCAAAAGTCGAACGCAATGAATGGATTGATTTAGTCAAACATTATTGGTTAATATGGCTAATTGTCTTGCTCGTTGGCCTACTAATTGTTACAATGCCAGTTGTTGGGTAAGAAGGCAACATTCAACATACATTAATATATTCTCTCTAGTTAAACTATAAATGAAAATACAAAACAAGAACTTTCAAAGCGTTCTCACTAAGTAAAATGTCTTTTTGCGCTGTTCCCCTCATATAGTTTATGCTTTTGCTGTTGTCGCTGCGCTGGTGCTTGTGGTGGACGCTCGGAGCCGTTTGACAAGAAACACGACACCTGTCGCCGTGTGTTCTTGGGATTCTTGCTTATAGTATTGGCAACAGGTTTGCTGTAAGTAGCGTATATTTAATTGCAGCACACATTTCTAAACGCCACACAACCCATTATTTACAAGTAAACATGCCAAGCAAACAAACATGCCTACATATTGATTACAAAGCATGTAAATATAATACTTGAGCGGAAGAAATGTATTGTGTTGAGTGGCTTACATATTTCCTGTAAATCTGCCCACCGTATTTATTTTCGCTAACTTTTTGTGTTTTGTATGCATTTCTTTCGCCCGTCTACAGTTTCGGTGTTATAGTCACATTCGCCACGAACAGTTATATGCAACAAGGTATTGAGAACAGCACAAATCGTGTACGTGATGCCAGCGTTGACACGCGCAAATTTCTGGAATCCACATCGGAACAGGTCGATCACGTGCTCATCACCAACTACAAACAATTGTCAATTCAACTGGACAATATTATGCGCGGTAATTTTCTTCACTTGCTTATGAAAGAGTTCAATATTTTATATAAAAAAATAAAAAACAAGAATTTATTTAAAATTTTTTTTCTTTATTGTTTTTTATTTTTTTATTTATTTTTTATTTGTTTATACATTTTTTTAATTTTATTTTAATTTTTTTTTTTTATTTTATTTTATTTTATTTTTTTTTTTAATTTTTTGTATATATATTTTTTTTTGTTTTTATTTCTTTATTTTTTATTTTTATTTTTTGATGTTTTTTTAATATTTTTATATATATATATATATATTTTTATGCAGAAACATCGAGTTTCATCATAAAAGAGTTGGAGCAGAAATCGATGGCTGTTTCGCTCATTTATCTAACAGACTTTCTTGAAAAACTGCCACAGCTTAGACTAAAATTACAGAAGATGAAGAGCATCACTAACGATTTGCGCGTTTACGCTTCACAGTTAAGCGATGGTATGTTGTGTTTGTACTGTTATTTGCCTTTTTGTATATATGCATGTTTCTATAAAAGTATGTATTATTTATAACAATTAATGAAATAATCGATTCCTACATATTTATAAAGGCTTGCGTGGCGTAAAGCGTGATTTGTTGGTTATGTTGACCAAGTGCAACAACAAAGCATGCCAGGATGTGCTCAACAAGTATGAGATCGGAAAGCTTGATGCTAACGGTATACACTACGATCAGGTAAGCGAGATAATATAAAAATAATATTAAAAATCTTAGTTAATAAAGTTCAGTAAAAAACAAAAAATTTAGAAAATTAAATATAGCAAAAATAACAAAGTAAATAAGTTACAAATACAAATATATATGCATGAAAAAATTGAATGCAACGAATTTACATTTGTTTATTTTTTTGAGTTATATTTGAAACTATTTTTTTAGTTTTCTATGTAATTATTTGCATATTTTATACATTTTTTTTTTTAAATATGGCATCTAACAATGCAAAAATATTAAATAAATATTAAATTTTATAAAGTTTTGTGCATAAAAATCGTTTTAATAATGATTAAATATACATTTTTTTATTTCATTGTTAATTGATTTTGGTTAAATATTTTCTTAATTAATGTATACAATTATAATTTTTTCCACTGTAAATTCTATAAGACCAATTTTGCATAAAAATAAAATTTAATCAATTCATTATATTTTTTTTATAAATATGAAAGAATATAAGAATATAAAGTTATTTAAAGTTGTGCAAATAAAAATTATTTTTTTTTTAATAATGAAATATAATTTTTTTTATTTTTATTTTTTTAATAAAATTCACTTAAATATTGTTCTAAATAAATCATATAAATTTTTTTAAATGAAAAATATGATTTTTTTTTTAAATTAATTATAAATATTTATATTTTTATTTAATTTTACTTTGGTAAAAAATATTAGTAATATATCTAAAATATATCTATTAAATTTGAAGAATACTTTTTTGCTCGAAATTTTAATACCAAAATATGTCTATTTTAATGCTATCAGATGGTAGACCGCTACTTTCCGAAGGTAAACAATTTTAAAAGCAAACTTATTTCATGAATATAAGAATTTTATTCTAAAAGCACAGTTATTTGTACATTTGAAAATAAATTAAAATAATCATCAATGCCTTTCGCAGCTTCCGGATGTAACAGAAATTATCGACAATTTGGATAACTTGATAAGTAAGGACATAGCCTCGGCTGGCAAGCGTGGACGTGATATACTGAATCAAATGCGCGCACATCTCAACACAACAATTGCAAAATATACACCAAAAATCATTGATTCCATAAATAAAGCAGGTGTGTGTGTGATTTAACAACAACTCAAAACACTCTCAAGTATTACTCATGCCTTGTTTGCTAATTAACACTTTTTCTCTCGTAGGTCATGCTTTCCAACACGCCTCAAACGAAATCAAATTGGAGCTTAACAAACTTTCTCAAGTTATTAAAGACAATACTAAAAAGTACACCGGCGTTGCCGATGACTATTTGGAGGAATATGGACCATATCGCTTTTACTTTGGCATCGCTGTGTGCTCAATATTGTTACTGGTGAGTCACACGGACTGAATTTGTTAATTTTTTTTGTGTTTATTATTCATATAAAAATAAATGTTATGATTTTTTACATTTTTGTTAGATTTTGCTTTGCGTGGTCGCTGCTTTGTTGTGCGGCATTTGTGGCAAACGACCGGACGGTTATGGCGATGACTGCTGCAATAAGGGCTCAGGCTCACGTTTCTTGATGATGTAAGTGGCAGAGCAGACCAATTTTAATATATATTTTGTGCTAACACACAATTTTCGTTCTCTACACAGGGCTGTAGCGCTGATTTTCCTCTTCATCTCTTTGATTGCTTTGGTAACACTGGTGCACTTTTTGATCGGTCTAATCGCCTATCGCGGCGTATGTCTTCCATTAAAGTAAGTCAGGCTCTTAGCTTTTTTATAAACATGAAAAAGGTTGCGATTGTTAACATGTTTTTCCATTTTATTTTAGGGACCCTCAAAATGACGAAATATTCGCACAATTCGACAATTCGATCGACTTAAATAATGTGCTTTATCCACCGCAAAACAAAGGCAAACCGACCTCGGGTGGTTTACCACCGCTGCGCATTTCACACGTGATCACCGCCTGTCAACGCAATCAAACGATCTACGAAGTGTTGCACATACACAATCGCATTGACATCCACGAAATTAACGATTATCCAGCACAATATAAAATCAATCAGACTCTTGACGATCTGGTAGATGGCATATCATTTGACGACAGCGATATCGAGATTTTAAGTGCGGAGGATAAACAACGCATACTCAATCTGGCCGATTCCGCATTGAAGAATTTCGACTCCGCCCAATATATAGACAATCTGAACGACACCATCACCAAACATTCGTTAACAGAAATTGCTCAAGAATTGCGTCAGACCGCAAAGAAAATCGACAAAAGTGAGGATATGAAAGATGTGCAGGTTAGTCTGCGCAATCAGGCATTGCATTTGGAGACGTACGAACAAAACTGGGTAATACCAATGAAGAATCAATCGGTGGAACTTATACGGCTGGCCAATGATTTAGATCATAGTTTGCGCTATAAGGATCGTCCATTCCACGAATCCATACCGTTGTTGGTCAGTGAGATTGAGCGTGCGCAGTTATTCTTCCGCGTGGACGGACGACAATTCGTTAAGAATACTGCAGTAAATTTGACGCACTATTTTGCCAGCGAAATAGAGAACTACTTGCGAATGGTTGTGGTGGCAGTGGAGAAGAAAATTGGCTTATGTGCGCCGCTAGCGAATGTCTATGACTCTGGTGTGGTGGGATTGTGTAGTGCTATTGTAGATCCATTGGTAAGCGCTAGAAGTTGCACAATTGTAAGTATAAAATTCCAATAACGCTTTGTATGCTTTTTTGTTTTAGAATGGATTCTGGTCTGGTGCCGCTTTGTGTGTTGCACTCTTTCTGCCAACGCTGCTGGTGGCAGTCAAATTGGCTAGTTTATATCAGAAGTCTGATCCATATCCCGGTCCACTAGTGGAATCGTAAGTGCCAAAGCTTACACAAAATCCTAATATGTAGCGAATATTTGTATATAATTATGCCGTTAGTTTTATATGCACTTCAAAATAATAAGCTAAGCTTTTCATACTAACTTTTTGTTATTTTATTTTAATATTATATATTAACAAAATGATAATTTTATTTTAGGTTTTATTAAACCCGTTTAACTCCCTAGTTCATAAAAAAAATCTAGTGAGAAACTCACCAACTAACTTTGGTTGTATATTTATTATAATTAAATAATATTTTTCTTAGTGTAAACTTGATATTTATAACTACTATAATATTTCCATTTAGAAGTAAACAAAAAAAAAAACTTAAGAAACGAATATTTTTTTCTACCATTCCTTTTTTAGTTTTGTAGCATGTATTTAGCTATTTATGCTTTAAATATAAAAAAAAATATTTTTATATATTTTCTAAAATAAAAAATACTACCAAACTAAAATCTCTTTATTACTATTATTTTTGACTTCTAATTCACATTTTAATTGTACTTCTCTTGCATGCCCACTGCTTTTCATAATGTTTGTGTCTTACATTTGATAAACATTTTGCAACTACCAATTTTCAGGGAGTATTTGTATGACGCATATAGTGAACGTGATCATATTCCATTGGCAAAGTAAGTGAATCATTCAATAAATCAACATTTTTAATACATATTAATTACATTATTATGTTGCTTTAGTTTTTCTGTATAGTTTTTTGATTTTGTATATGCTGTGATTTTGTCCTTTGTTCGTCTATTTTTGTTTAGCATATAATTCTTTTTTGTATTTTATGTAAGTAAATTAAATTTTTATAACTTATTGTCTACGGAGATTTTCAAAGTTCTGCTTGTTAAAAATTTGAGGTTATTTTTTTGATTGCTTTTATTTTTTATAATAAAATTTCCATTTTTGTTTTGGGTTAGGCGAAGGAAGAGCGAGCAGCTATGAGAGCAATTTCAAACTGTAATAATTAATTTAATTTTTTTAACTAAATAAAAATGTAGGTTTTAGGTTATGTTAATCCGCTTGTTAGAAAAAATACCTACAATATTAAAAAAATGCTGAAAAACCAACGATCCTCAAAGACTTATATTGTGGCAATATCTCTTGAAACTAAAAGGATATTTTCGATGTTTTTACAACAACAAATAGTTTTTATATATTTCTATTCAATATGAATTGTATTTACCCCATATTGACTATCAAAGGAATTGAGATCTTTCGTAGACCACTTCTTTAAAAAAACTGAATTCAAATTTAATTTTAAAGTGATATCTAAATTTTCAATCATTTCGAATAAAATTAGCTTGCCGCAAATATTTTTTTAAACTACCTACCTAAACCATGAAAATCGTATCGTATAATTGATTTCCATCGTATTATTCATTAGAAGCTAATATTAATAAATATTATTAACTTGAATAACAAAATATTTTTTAATCAAAATTTTTACAATTTTATTTTGTTTCTTTTAGCTTGAAAATTTTTTTCGTTTTTATTTATAATTTAAATACATATTTCTTGTGTTTGTTTGCGAAAAAAACTATACACTTTCATTTTAACTTTTTATAGTGGGCCAAAGAACAAGCGCCGAAAGAATAAAGACCGTAGACGCGGTCGTGAATACTACGAGGATCCAGTCGCTTCCACGGCGCACGGCGTGCCACCAACTGTCGGTGTGCGTGACACGCGTTACAGCGACATGGCGCCCAAGTAAGTGTTAAACTTAAACGCATTACTTTCCGCTTACTCTTTTATATTCATAATTGCTGAATGCATAAATTTATGCAAATAATATTGTTGTGCGCTTATATCAGCTAATATTTACAAATATAGTTAAATAATAAACGTTCCAAATGGCTGCTGTCACACTAAACAGCTGATTTAGTGCTAATTTGCTATGCATAACTTTGATGTTTTTTTGCTCTGTATGCGCGTGTACGGCATTTTTACATATTTAGTAATTTAGTATGTTAGTTGCTTATTGTTTTGTAATTTTTTGGTATTTAAATATTTTTTATTTTTTATCTTAATTTCCTTAGAGCTAAGTGTATTGTTGGCTCTGTTGATACGAGGCCAAGATCATTGATGGGCGATGGTTTCTATTAGGTTCTATAACACTGACGTTGGTGATGATTTTCGATGATGATGTTATAGTGGTGCGTTGGTTAATTTAAAATGTTTTTCTTTGAGTGTCTTATACGTTTCGTAACCGGCGTGCGAAACATTCAAATGAATATGCCTAGCTTAATGTCTAACAAATTTGCTTTTCTTTCTATTTCTGCTATTACTAATGCTTATGTGAGCTTACTACATACAAACATACGTACACTTATTGCTAATCATTAATTTTGGACTCAAATTGGACATTTCTTTTGAATTGTTGTATTTGTGGTCAGAAAACCACTTAATTTAATTTAGCAATTCACTTCTATAACTGTTTTTATTATATTTTTTTATTAAAACTTATATTATATTTTTATTACTGCTATGCACATTTGCACAACCGTTAGGCCGAAACAAATTGAGTTGAAAAATGTGTGGAAACTGACTTTTCGGAAAGCACAAAATTTTGCAAAATCATTTTGTTTTGCGCTAGAAGAGGGTTTTCAAATATGAGAATTCACATTTAAACCATATTAAAATTTTTGAAATAATTTGTTAATAGTAAGTAAAATGTAATCGAGTCGAATTAGGTTTGTTTTTTAAGGGAGGGGTTAGGGTTTTAAGGTAAAAAAGTGTGATCAATAATGTACAAAAAGTCCGAAAAAATTACTCAATCCATATTTAAGTCGAAATTTGCATTTAATACATGTAAAGGGACACAACTGTGACAGCCTCAAATAAGGCAATTTTTGGAATAAAAAAATTACCGTATCAACTGTTGACGGATATATTTAGACATATTTTAAAAATACACAAACTTTTTGAATAATAAAGTTTCAGCGAACTACACTTGACCTCTAACTGTGCTAAAAAATCTTTCACCGCTGCAATGATTCCGGGTTTCTCCTAAAAAATCGCTACTGTGGTTTTTTAGACCTGGGGCAAGAAATCCAACACATATAATAATGGAATTTGGTAATATCATAAAGATAAGGCTTTGCCATTATGTTTTAAAAATAATTTCGTGCAAGTGAAGATGTCAATCGTCTCGGGTTTTTTGAATAGACAAGCATTGTCACGTAGCGCCAAAAAAGTAGTCCAGCGTTGTTAAATCGCTTGGTCCTTCTTCTAATTCAGGCACGATAAAAGTCATTAATAAGCTCTATAACTTTCCACATTGACTGTAACATTATGGCCGGCTTCATTTTTGAAGAAATATTGACCAATGATGCCCTCTACCCTCTGATCACCGTTCGGCTTCAATGCACGACTGTCTGATCAAAATTAAGTTCTTGTATAGAAAACTTTTTTATTTGTGAAGGGTATTCTACCTTCGATACGACTGAAGTTAATATATTATTTTTAATATCACACTAAATGTGTCCCTTAATATGGAAATGATGCCAGAACTTTAAGTTAAGTTAAGTTAAGTAGTTTCATAACGCTTATAATAATGTTCGAAATATTATATTTAATATAAGTAAAAAAAAAATTTAAAAGTATAAAAAAATTGAACAAAAAAAAAAAATTAAAAAAAATTAAAAAAATTTAAAAAAAAATTTAAAAAAAATTAAAAAAAAATTAAAAAAAAATTAAAAAAAAAAATATTTGTATGTATGTACTAAATTTGGCGGGTTCGAAATGTCTTAACAAAAGTTTTATTCATATTAACATAGATTTTTGCTTAATCCTTATAATTTTTCATAATTGAGACTTAGTCTAAATGCTTGAAGTTTATTCGTTGAACTCTGCAGTTAGTCCAACAAAACATATTATTTGCGAAAGCCGACTGATTTTAAGTTATTAATGAGAAAATGAATTTTATTCTAAATTTATGTATCATAAGCAAAATATTTTATTTTTATTACGACTTTTAACATAATAATTTTACTTATCGCTCAAATTATTGCTGTATCTCTTTATTTTATATTCCTGAGATCGCCTTAGTTTCTAAATTTGAACATAGTCCAAAAACTAGACTAGTCCACCTTTTTTAGCAGCCTGTAAGAAAGCTTACTGCACAAACATAATAAATACTTTTCCTCACGTGTCCACGATATCATCATCATCATCAGCTCACCACCATCATCATCACCAAAATATACGCGCTTTTGCGTCAAAAACAAGCAAATATTTGATTTCAAATATGCGCTTAAACTAACACTAGACATTAGTATCAACATTAGACAAAGCATTTTTCATTCTGCCACAACAAATTGCCTAGCGTAAGCCTTAATGTATTCGTAAACTGTCAGTTTAAGGCTTTTCGTATTAACATTTTACAACTTGTCTGTCAGTTCTGCTTATGGCAACGCATATACTGTATGTATGTATGTGTCGCAAAACAAAAAACGACACGCACACGATGACTAATATTTAACATTTCAAACATTCATCGCCACAAGCCACTTACATCTAGCTGCAGACACGCTGCTGCAACTCATAAGTTTGTGTTTCATTTTCTTGCTCCAAATAAAACTTTATAAATATCTATGTATATATGTGTGTGTTTTTTGGAATTTCGAATAAAATTGGTACTCAAATATGTTTTCTTTTGTGTCTAACTTTTGCAGGCATTGGGATGGCGGCCCACCGAGATACCAGAATCCACCAATGGCACCACCTGCCTCCGAGTACGAACGCCCACCGCCATATTACTATCCGGGTGCCACGGAGCAAGACTAAGTAATACAGATTGAGATACATTTTTAAAATGTCGCCAACAAACAAGTAAAGCAAGCAAGCAGCACCAACAACAACAACAACATTAACATAAGCAACAAATGCAATAACAACAAAAGCAGTGAGCAGAGACAAATTGAACACTTGTGAAATGCCTGTGCCGTTGCAGCGGAGGCGAGAGACGACTCCCAGCAACAATAACAAAACATAATTATGTGGCATGAGGTGCACATTGCGTGCGTCCAAAAGTTATTAATAGCGTATTTTCTAAAACGCATTTCTTTTTGAGTTTGCTACTTTGAAAAACTTGTGGAATTCAAATTGATTGCGGCAGCCGCGGCACACTTGCCCACAACACAACAGTTTTTCTACTCTCAAAAACTATAAACAAACAATCAAAAACGAAGCATATTTTAGCGAATAATAAAAAAAAAAAACAGAACATTAAAGAACTTATAAAAAGCAAGTGAAAACAATTTCTTGATTGCACATAAAAATACTGTTGGTTTCAAAAACCGAAAAGCGTGTGGAAAAGTTATAGCTACATAAATATATAAAGCAAAAAAGAAAACATAGGAGAAAAAAACGAATGTAAAAACACAGCCATTATGCATTTTCATTCCAGCGCCCCCGACACACATACACACATATGTAGTAGATACTCGAAAATCGTTTCGATAATCTCAAGTATTTTAGTTAGTTTTATATTGAAGTGTTATTCAAAAATATATATGTGTATGTATTGTATATGTGAAATGAGACTGTATTTGTTAGATTTTGTAAACACTTTTAATGAGTTGATGAGTTCATGTCTCATTAGCTACATATATATATATATTTACCTAGGTACTCAGACACACACACACAACATTATTTTTAAACATGCCACGATTCGTGTATTTCAATTTTAGTAATATAATGAAAATAATAATAAATAATACCATTAATATTGAATTCATAAATTTTATTATAAGCATTTATATAAACTGTATGTGTACACCATTCAATTAATTGCAAGTGTGTTAGATTTTAAATATATATTAAATTTATGTATACATAAATGTACAAGCAAAGGAAAAAAAAACAAATAATAACAATTTGAATTGTGAAATGAACCATTTATAATGAAATGAACGAATTTTTTAATTATTACAACCAAATGTTTTTTATATTTACAAAATAAATGAAAACGCTGTAGACGACACATCGACGTTGCAAGCACATCATTTTTTACATTAAGTTTAAATATGGGGTTTTCTTTATTTTCTTAGCAACTTTAATGCGCAGCGTTGCTTTTTGCAATAATAAATGTCACAAAAGTTGTAGTTTGTTAAGTAGGAAGTCGGCAAACGCATATTTAGGTGGAGTTTGCTGCAGCCCATAAGCAAGAAAGCAATATGTTGGCAAGCGTAGCAAATAATTGTAGAATTTCGAGGAAAAATTTTGCATTTAAAAGTGAGTTAAGGTGTTATAAAGCATGCTGCAGCGTAATGTAATAACAATAGTAACTAAAACTCGAAACAGTTGCGAAACTGCAGGAAATATAAAAGACATTTCTAAGACTGCGTTCACACGAGCACTCTTTTGTCGCTTATTGTTGGCAAAATCACTTTTGACATGACGACAGTCATGTGTGCGACACGAGTCTGACAACTTCAGTCAAACAATTTTCTGCATTTTCTTTCGTATCATTAATAGCACAAATTCTGGTATGTGGTGGTTAACTAATATTTATTCTTATTCACTCGTTTTCTGAATGATTACTATTGTTTTATGTATATTTACTTACAAATTTACATATTTTATAAAAAAATATGATGTTAAAATTCAAATTTTCGAACACAACCTAAATATTCATTTGAAACCGAGCTCAACCACGAAAGGTATTTTAAAATGAAATGGAGTGAAGAATTGCGTAGTAGCGAGCTCTTACGCACCAGAACATAAAGTGAGCCACTCGAGCACGAACCTTGTCACTCTTCGCCCACAAAACCAGTTTTGGGCGACAAAAGAGGTCTCGTGTGAACATAGTCCAAGCTGCTTCGACTCAACTGTGTGTGTTTAGATAATACAGCGACGAACATATTGTTATATACGCCTAATGTATATTGCATTTTTAGTGTATGGAGAGAGAGAGAGAGAGAGAAAGAAAAAGAGTTAAAGAGAGGGGAAAAATGTGCAGGAAATTGAAGTTTTCAATTAGCAAATATTTAATAATAATTAATAAAACTAAAAAATAAAAAAAAAATTTAAAAACAAAGCAGTCGTAAATATTAAGGGTGATATTTATAAGCAAAAACAATAAAAGGAAAGCAAAAGAAAATTAGACGAAAATATTAGAAATTCGTAGTAGAATGAGAAACTAACTTGTATGTTTATATCTGAGTGCAAATAAAAATTCGTTCAGCAGCAATGTGCATAATTTTAACTTTGAAAATTTGAGGTTATTTTCGAGCAGCTGCTTAATTTCCACTAAACGTTTACGTAGTTTATTTGAAATACAATTTTAAATTTTTCTTAACCATTCCAAACAAAAAGTAGTTGAGGATTGAAAAGATATATAAAATTAATATTGTTTCATATTTCAAATACTCAGCAGACAATACAAGATTTTAATTTTTTTCTCAAAATTTCTAAAAACTTTTAAAATTTGACGGATTATGTTATTTGGTCTTTTGGATCAGCAAACATTTTTTGTAATAAATTGTTTTTGAAATCTTCGTAAAAATTTTTCAAAACTTTTAATTAAAAAAGAAAACAAATAAAAAAAAATTCATAATGTTTTTTTTAATTTAATTTTCATAACTTTAAATTTCACAACTTTTTTTTTTTTAATTAGATGTGTAAATTCTTGTTTCAAGTCTCCACAAAAATATTTTCAAAACTTCTAGTTTAAAAAAATTAATAGTGAGCTGCAGTCAAAAGTCTAATTGCAAACAGCTGTTTCAAATCAGCTGATTTTTCTTTATCAAATTTCCAAAAAAATAATGTGCTTAGAAGTAAAGATATATCAGTAGAAACTTTGAAGGTTGTTTTCGTGGGTTAAAACACAGTGTTTGGCTTTAAAAATGAGTGAGCATGCTAAATAGTTACGAAGAAATATTTTGTTTTTCAATTTTAAATAAATAATTTTCACTTTTTGTGTTATGCATGAAATTGCTCAAGTAGTAAATACAAAAATGCGGGTGCTTTTTCAAATGACTGCCGTGTTTATTTTTTTCGCCATTTAACATAATAAAAAAAAACCTTGAAAACGACAAACTATTGAAGCATAATATAAGGTTATAAAATATGCTGAAGAAAAAAATTAATGAAAATTATAAAAATTTCAAATAAAATGCTGCAATAAAAAGCATTAAAATATTAAAGAAAAGTACCGTAACGAGTTAATTGAAAGCAGTAATATACAGTAAGCATTTAAGGAGCATGTTGGAAGGTTTTAAACTGCCATTTAAAATTAAACAAAAAAATTTAATAATACTTGAATAATAACTAAAATAGATTTTGTCCAAGAAAAGTTGTAAAAAAATATAAAAAAAATAATTTATATAATAATGAACACGAACCCATGCGAAAAATGCATTTTAAATAACGCAACTGTTGTATGTTATCAATATGATTATGTAATATTAAACACACTTGCGGTATATATTTACAAACTATACGCTATGTATGTTAAGCTAAATAACTAAAAGTAACTGAAAATGAATAAAACCGTAAAAAATAAATAAATTTGAGGAAAAAATTAAAAAAAAAAAAAAGTTTACAGTGTCCATATTAACTTTGTTTTCTAGTTCAAAAGACACACAAAAATTGGTATGCTCACATGAAATATATACTTATGAATGTTCTATTGTCATAATTAAATGAAAAGACAAGCAAAATGTTTATTATACTTGCTATAAAATATATATACAACTTTATTGAGATTATTATAGGAAACATGACGAGTGTCCCGTTACTTGTTGTGCGCATTTAATTTTCACTTAAACTTAAGTAAACCTGTCTGTCTGCAACGTACCGATTTCAAGTGACTGGATTTGATTTGAACTTGTCTTTTTTATAATAAAAATATTGTAGAAGAAATATTTTATAGTGTGCTATAAAAAATTAAAAAAAAAATTATATTACTATTATACACAACATAAATTTAAATATAAAAAGAAAAATAATAATATTTTCTCCCCTTCATTTTGCTTTCTCTTCTAATAACACATTTTACTTGTGACACCTGCTCGTATATTTGTAAGTATGTGTCCACAGAGAAGTTGAAATTTAATGAATTACACATACGAAAGCAAATCTAGTATAAAAAGTTTTGTCATTACAAACTCATACTCACTTAAATACAAACTTAGCTACTTGAAATCACTCAAAAACTCTAATGCAAATCATTCGAAAACATAAACTATGCACTTTTAGATAAAAGAAAAATGAAAAAAATGTAAACGTAAATGTGTGGTGAACGGCTGGTGACATAAAGACATAAACAGTATTTGCAAAAAATGTCTCATAATTGTTGCAACAAATAGAATTTGCTATGCAAAAACAAAAAAAGAAAAAGAAATAGTAGTAACTTACATAAATGTGGTTAAGCACGCCAGGGGGAGGAGAAAAAGTTAAACTAATTCTGCGTAATGCAATGCCAGAAGCAAAATGCAAAATAGAAAATCAAATACACACATACACACACAAATACATACGCCCATACAATGTAATACATACGATACAATATAATCAACAAAGTAAACGAGATTGTAAGCAGAAAATCGAAATATCGTTAAATCGATCGATTCGTTCAAGTACGTGGAACTGTAAAAGTGGAACGAGATCACAACCATTACAAATAAAGTTTCAAACTACCAAAAAAATAAGTGGTTTCCTTTATTTTCGAATGATAGGTGAGTAACTAACGGTTTTTAGTCTAGGTTAGGTTAGGTGCTGTGACCGATCATCGTTACGGTGTTCCCACGACAGTCTACGTAATCGAAACGACTCAGATTTTTATCCATCTAAGGACTGTCAACTTGGCAAAACTCTGCAGCTATAATAAGAACAACAACTACCAAAGTGCCTTGTCAAATTTTCCAAATATTATCAACAAAGCACCCTGAAGCCAACACAAATCTGACTGTCTTGGTTACAAAGCTCATCTAGTATTGTATGAAATGTTTATAGCAGCTTCCTTAAATAGAACAACGTTTTTGCGGCGAGTTCCACTTCATTGCTTTAACATGGAGAAAACATCAGCTCAAGTCATCGTACTTTAGTGGAAGTTTATGGTGAACATTTTCCAGCTGAGCGAACCTCCCAAAAGTGGTACGTAAACATTTAAAAGCGTGATAAATGATTTTAGCTCGGAAGACGGAGAATGTCCTGCGCGCCCAAAGTTTGATAGAGTTACGCGCTTAAGATTGTTGCCAATCACAAGAATAGCTCACTGAATCTTTGGGAGTCACTCAAGTAACCATTTCAAAATCTTGAAAGCAGCTGAGAGCATGCAAAGGCAACATTATTGGACACCATATGAATTGAAGCCAAGAGGCTTTGCATGTCAGAAATGCTGTTTGAATTCTTCTTTTTCTTTACTGGCATAGAAACGCTTACGCGGTTATAGTCTAGTTAAAATGGTTCCAGCAGCTCACGACTTCTGGTCCTACACCAAGTTAGGTAGCTAAAGAACATCCGTTTGAAGGCGAGCTAAAGTGAAAAGGCGAAACACCCCCCCACAGGGTTGTGCGCTGGGTGACCCGCTACGTAGAAGCGCCCCAATGAAAAAGTTTAAACAGCATCGGATTATTACTGGTAATGAAAACAAGAAATCATACTACATTGTGACAAATCCCGGAAATTGTAAATAAAACGTAAAATATTTAATTATTAATCAATATTTATTTTTTCGCCATCAAAGTAATCCTAACCCACTTATACCAACCAGTTTTTCAGTCCTCGAAACACTTTTCAATTTTCAATTTTAAGATTATTTTATGATTATCGGAAAATGGCTCTTCTCCCTTTTGATTTCATTAAAGTAGGTATAACTATCACACATCATTAATTCCTCAATAATAAATAAAATAAAATTTTTTTTTCTGTTATTCAATGTTTGAACCAGCAACTGTATGGGTAATTAAACTTCCGTTAACACTGGATGAATGTAATAAAAAGATTGAAAGAAAGATAAAAATGACTTTGAGTTGACAATATCACCTTAGGTCACTAACTTTTACGAATTTTAAGTTAAAAAAAAAACAATTACTTGACTTCTTTGTGTTTAAGTGTGAAATGTTTATCTCTACACAATCGCTGTGGACTATATTCAATATACGTACTTGTATATTCTTACAATCTAATGATCGATTGATATGAAATGACATTGTTCGAAAACCTGTCCCGGAAATAAATACTATTTCATGATAATAACTGTTGGAAATGCAATAGTTTGTGTGAGGGCATACATTTTTTCAGAGCAAGATGAGTAAAGTATACAATTAACTTTACGAAACAATACTTGCGGATCTTGATACGAGTTGTTTCGTATTTTATATCTCTGATAATAGATTTTTAAGGTTCTCAGAAAAAAAAACAACTATAAAGGAATATATTTAGGTATAATAAAATCTCAAAAAAAAAAAAATGATAATAAAATAACAAATCTATTCTATTCATTCTATTGACATGCCTTGATATAAGTTGTTCAGGCTACGATACAGTATGTCCTATAACAGAATAGATTAAAAAAAAATTCGATGAGATAGTGCACCTTTTGAAATGATTCGAAAAGGTTAGGTGCTATTACTATTAAAGGTCCGAGAAATAGGAAGAAATCTCGATCAAAAGGAATACATGACATAAGCACTGTGTAATTTTAACACAAATGTAAGTATCAAAAATGTGTCCTTTAGCTTGATTCAATGTATATTCAAAACACTTTAGACTTGATTAAACCTTTACAATAACATAAATCACTGTAATATACCAGACACCACGAAATTGTTCCAACATACCTAACATATATGGAGAGATGTAGTGAGAGACCAAATTTATTTTAACATTATTTTCTTATGGAGAGTTGTAAGATCGAATTGGCGAACATAAGTAGTTTAAGATGCTTCAGGCTTTAAAAAGTAGCGAAACGAACGCACAACTAGTATAAATCAAATAGACTGCATTAGGCAAATGGAGATAGGCAGACGGCTATATCACATAATTATATGTTATTCCATTAATTTCCTTCATTAAAATCGACTTCATAACACTATAAAACCAACACTGATATTTTTACCAGAGAGCTGTGGTTCACATTAAGAGAAAAGAGGTGAGCTTAATCGAAAAAGGTTAGAAAATTGTTTGGGGAACTAGTAAAAAAAGACTAATTTATTTAAATTTTCGCCTCGCGCTGCAGAGTAGCGAATCGAACAAGTTATACCCAAACCTGGTAGGGCTGAAAATTTCGTTTATACCAGTTAACTGCGGGTTCGTATACTCTCTTGTATTAATTATACTCTGAACAGGGTGTATTAAGTTTGCCACGAAGTTTGTAACATCCTGAAGGAAGCGCCGGAGAGCCTATAAAGTGTATATATAAATGATCAGTGTGTTGAGCTTTGTCGATTTAGCCAAGGCCGTCTGCCTGTATATATACGAACTAGTCCCTCAGTTTTTAAGATATCGTTTTGAAATTTTGCAAACGTCATTTTTTCTTCAAGAAGCAGCTGATTTGTCGGAACTGTCGATATCGGACCACTATAACATATAGCTGCCATACAAACTGAACGATCAGAATCAAGTTCTTGTATGGAAAACTTTTGCATTTGACAATGTATCTTCATAAAAGTTGGCACAGGTTATTTTCTAAGGCAACAATGTAATCTGCGATAAAATCCGATTGTTCAGATCGGATTACTATAGCATATAGCTTCTATATAAACTGAACTGAACACATAGTTAAAGGTTTTAGAGAGAGCAGAGTGTAAGGATACATTAGTCCGGAAAGCTAATGAGCCTTGCATAGATCAGTTTTGATTCTTAGCGTTGTCAGATGCATTGTCATTACGTAGTCCATGAGAAGCAGTCATTCTTTAGGATACCTCTTTCAATGTATTATACCATGGAGCCTTAAATGTTTGAAGCCTTGCATTGCTAATGCAAGACAAGTGCTATTATTTCGCTGATGCCTTGCTCTTAACATTTCCTGCATTCATATCAATCTATCAGCCCATCTTGTAGGTGTGTGCGCCATGAGACTGTGACCAATGAGTATTCCAATCATGTTCTTATAGTCCTTTTCATCTGGTGTCAGCAGGAACTTTGTATAATCCGATCTATCATTTTCCATATGGCATTTCGACCTTCCTTGCCATTCTCCTGTCTAGATTCTCGAAAAGACAATGTATGGTTTTACCATTGGCGGTCACATTTTCGGATGACAGCCGTACAGCACTCTTTGCAATCTTGTCCACTATCTCATTGCCAACGATGCCCTGTAACCTGGCATCCAGTAGAAGTGCAGTCGCTTGTTTCTGGGGACAAAGTCCACTGCTGCTCTGTTTCCCCCAAACAAAATGAGTGTACATGAATCATAAATGTGTTTATGTTAAAATTTCCTGCATAGTTCGTATGCATCGTTACGAATAACATAAAGTTTTAAAAATAGTAGAGGACTCTAACACCATTAATGAGCCTATATGTACCTATATATGTATGTATGTATGGTATATGGGTATATGTACAATATCTCCTTTAAATTTTAGTGCATTTATCATATTTGAAGTTTGCGCAAATGAAATTGAAGCAATAAAAACCAAACTAAATAACACAAGCGAGATCAGTTCATTGACCAGCTTGGCGCCAAACATATTATTGACCACGGAAAATGAAACTAATCGAAAACGAATGCTAATACGAACAACTGTGACGAAATAAAATTTTTGATTGATTTGTGCTTCTTTGTTTTGCATATCCGTTATTGATATTTCGGCTACATAGCAGAGACCCGACATGAGTACTTACATATGCATGTAGGTGTGTGTGTGTATGGCTAAGCAATGGAGCAACAGAGTTGAGCCTTTTACCTGCCTTGCGCGCCATTATCCATCAATATGCAGCATTTGTACTGAGGAAAGAGCGAACTAGAAAGTACTTTCACTATCGCCTCGCATACACATACATACATACACATGTGTATGTAACTGTATATATAAATATATTTGAGCTATGAGTGGGAGTTTCACTATAACCGAGATATTATACAGAAAATAAAGCAGAAATTGTCTCGACTTGCTTGTGTGTTTGTTGTTCAATGCGGAATTTTTTGGAATTTTCGTATGCAAGTATGCAGAAATTTTGGTATTTTGCTTGTGTTAAGCGCAAGTGCGTGTGGCAAGTAGTTGCTGTAGCTGTTAAAATTACAAATAATTATTTTGCTTTTAATTACACGTCGAAACGCATTCGCCTAACATCCAAAGGAAGTAGAGCATTGAATTTCACATTTCACGGTTTCTGCCCATTTATTACCCATCCACCCATCTGTGTTTTGTGGCGTGTTTAGGCGCCCGCAATTAACATTAATTCGTATCTGCATACAAGTGAAAATACTTAAAATTGTTTGTTTATTTCTTATATGCGGCTAGGAAATGGTTTGTGGCTCAAGTGAAAGCATTCAAAAGAAAATATAATAATTTCAGGGGTGTGGAGGTAGCATGCTGTTGGCAGTCGCAAAGTGGTGATCTGAGTGGACTGATGTTCAGAGTGTACTGAAGCTATGAAGAGAACACTTCACCAGCCTGCTGCACGGCAGTGAAAATGTAACAACTGGAGATAGCGAACCCGATTCGCCAATCGATGAAGATAGAATAGATTTTCCATTGTCCGACCATGATGATGTTCAAATAGTAATTACCTGCCTGAAGAACAACAAAGCGGTAAGGGCCGATGGATTGCCGGCCGAGAGAGCTTTTCAAATATGGAGGCGAAGAACTGATAGGGATCATGTATCAGCCTCTTTGCAAGATATTTTCGGGTGAAAGCATGCGCGACGATTGGATCCTAAGTGCGCTCTGCCCAATTCGCAAAAAGGGGGACCCCACAATCTGCGCCATTTACCTTGAGACAAGTCTCCTTAATATCACATACAAAGTTTTATCGAAAGTAGTGAGTGAAAAACTGAAGCCCACCGTCAACAAACTGATTGGACCGCATTAGTGTGGATTTAGACCACGAAACTCTAGTATCGACCAGATCTTCATCCTGTGTCAAATCTTGGAAAATACCCGCGAACACATCACTTCTTTGTCGTTTGCAAAGCCGCCTTCGACAGCACAAATAAAGCTGTCATAGAGCCAGTCGCTATGTCTGAACTTGGTATCCTCGCAAAACTAATACGGCTATGTAAACTGACGTTGAGCACCATCAAAATCACCATAAGGATCGGGAAGAATCTCTCCAATCACATTCGCGACTTGGCTCGCACGTCACTGTTAACAGTCATAACTTTGAAGACGTAGATAATTTCGCCTTTCTTGGAAGCAGCATCAATATCAACAACAATATTAGCCTTGAAATCCAACCCAGAATCACTCTTTCCAACTGGTGCTACTTTGGATAGAGGAAGAAATTGAAAAGTCAAGGACTCTATGGACGAATAAAAATCAAACTCTACAGGTCACTCATCATTCCCATCCTGCTGTATGGTGCAGAGGCAAGGACGATGACAATATCTGATGAGTCGACGTTACGAGTTTTTGAGAGAATGGTTCTGCGGAGTTATGGTCCACTTCCGCATTTGCAATGGCGAATACCGCAGTCGATGGAACGATGACATTGACATAGTTCAGTGAATTTGGAGACATCGGCTATGCTGGATAGGTCATGTCGTTCGAATTTAAGAGAACACTCCAGATTTGAAGGTTTTCAGATTGATGGCACTTCAAAAACATAGACATATGTAGATATGTCGGTAAATGTTTAGTGAACTTTTATATAAAATAAAATAATATAATATTTAACATCTCCATTAATAAGTGTCAGAATTAGAATAACTATTTCCGCATATACCAGTAGAGTGTGCTGGTGAAGCAATGCACGTATGTTTTTAAGTAGATATAATCTTGCAGGTACTCGAAAATATGTACTTAGCAAATAAACAACATTTTCGCAAACACAATTCGAGTGATAACAAATACAATGCTTGTTCTGAACAGAAAAAGAAAATGTGTTAGAAAAATGTTGATAAACAGTGGGCACAGTAAGCAACATAGATAAAGTTGAATGTTGAGCTACTCATAACAGTACTATGACAACTGTAGTTATCAGTTTCAATAATCAACTGTGTGTAAGTGTTAAAAGTATATGGACAAACATACGTGAGTACGCTCATATATGTATACACATGTATTATGAGTACATAATTTCACTATTGCGCATGAGTGTCAATATTTACAGAGCTGTTATCACCTTTTCATGTAGGAGTCATTGTGTCTAATTATAGAACAAAGCAATTGAAGCTATTAGAGCGATTTTAATTAAGTTACGTATACACACTGGTGGACTTGAGGAGAAAAGGACGTGTGCAAAATTTTAGATCGGACGTGGCTAAATCGACTCAGCGCGTTACGCTGATCATTTAAATTTACTTTTATAGAGTCTTCAAACTTCGTGATAAACTTAATATATGTACCTTGCTCTGTGTATAAAAATGTGACTCTTTTGTTTATACTTGATTGATAATTAATCACATCACTACCTGCGATTAAGTCTTATACTCTCGAATAGCACAAAAAGTCAGTGGATGCTTCAGCGTTTAGCGTTCAGAGCTCGAGAAGTTCGGATTTTATATAAGTATATACTCGCCTAGCGGGACAGGGGGTAGAATTTGCCCGCGGTGAGGCATGCCTATCGTAAGAGGCGACTAAAATTCAATATGCACTATGTCTGTTATTTGGCTTGCCACGAATTATCAGCATAGTCTTGTCAGGAATGGTGCTATAATATTCAGGTTGAGCAGACATTATACACTTTGAATGAGTTTCCTTCTAATGAAAAGATATTTGAAATTCAAGCGACAAATGTCACCAGTCATTGAGTTTGGAGTTTGACTGGTAGTAGCAAAAGTTACAAAGTATGATCGGAGATTTAAATCTAGTGAGATGGAAGCAGCTAACCTTTGGAGTTCGCTCCAATCCGATCATTTAGTTTGGCCCTTTGGGGAGATTCGCGATGGCTGTAAACCTAAAGCTAGGTAGAATTGAAAATTCAGTTTAGGATGGAGTCGTAGAGGCAGAGGATCTCGACCAACTTAGAAAAGGTGTGCCTTCCTTCTGAAAATTTGGAACTAAAGAATAAACACTTGTAAAAAGGATGTATTATTTGGTTCGCTGATCAATGCATTGTTTTGATCTATGTGCTTTTAAGTATGAGGTAAGGCCGTCACCGGCAGGTACTTAAGTAAAAACGTTTATAACGGCATCAAATCGCATGACCGAGGCGGCCAATTGAGTGAGCCATTTCGTAAGATAACAGGTTCACCAAACTTGGTTTTCAATGAATCGATTGTGACATTCGCTGTGTGGCTTGTACCACTGTCCTGTTGGAACCACATATTGTCCAAGCCCATATCATCCAATTCGGGCCAAAAATATTTGGTTATCATTGAGCGGTAGTGATTCCCATCACGGAAGAAATACGGCCCAATGACACCGGCGGCCCATAAACTACATCAAACTGTAATTTTTTCGGGATGCAATGGTGACTCATGGAGTACGTGTGAATTGCTGCCTGACCAATAATACATATTTTGCTTATTGACGAAGCCATTCAGCCAGAAAGAGCTTCATTGCTGAAGATGATTTTTAGATGAAAATCCGGATCATTTTCAAGTCGCTGCTCAACCCAATTCACGAACATGTGACGATTTTGGTGGTCAAGTGGCTTCAGTTCTTGTGTCAATTTAATTTTTTAAGGATGTAGGCCAAGATCTTTTCGCAAAATTTGCTGATCTGACAGGACGATTATGAGGACCATACATTGGACGTAGCGGTCTTAAAGTTGAGGTTACTGGCTCCGAATTTCGGTAGTAAATTTGAACGATTTCGAATCGTTGTTGGATCGTATATCTTTCCATGATGAAATGGCAAAAATATTTTAAACAAGACGACTTTTAGTGTACGTTTAATGAATCATTATACAATCCTAATAACAAGAATTGTGGCCTTAACCAATAATGGGCCAAATCGAGTTAATATTTATTTTTGAAACGCCTTATCGTCGATGTTTTCATTAAAAGTGTATTTCGGTAAGTTTATCTACATATTATTTATGTGTATGTATGTATGTATAAGCGTTAAATTAGTCAGTTAATTGAGTTTGGATACGAGTGCTTATAGATAATACTGATTTATAGTATTTACGGCTATAATAACGTACACACACATATGTTAATAAGTACGTCAAAGCGTAAGCTCATACCTACCTTCTCCTTTGTTTACATCTATTTAGTGCCAACTAGTCAATTATCGCACGTCGGGGCACACTACCGATAAGTATGTATGACACAGAGATAGCGACTGTGCAGCGTAAAATTAACCGCGACGACGCGATGTCAGTCCAAATAAACTTTCGCTTTCATTACTAACCACACTATGTCTACATAGACATACATACAGTACTTGTATGTATGGCTAGAGGTGTGCTTCTGTTACTTTGTATGTACCAGGCATGGCTGAATATATTACGCTACATGCTCACATAGCGGATAAACAAAATTAAAGTTATTGTAGATAACAAAAAACACACGAGTATGTTTGTATGTATGTAAGCATGTATGTATGTTGGTAAAAAAATTATTATTGCTGTTATTAGGGAGTGTCGCAGGATAGCTAGTTATAAAATAATATATGCGCACATAATTCCACATAAATATACATATTTTTATATTTATACATATTTATATTCATATTCATATCTGCATCTTTATCTGTATCTGTTAATGAGCGCAAATGATCTTTGATTTATAATTTTTCTTCCAAGTGTGCATAATATTATATGATATATACTTGTGTATTCCTTTAACGTGATTCACACACGTGTTTACCCTAAAGGTGTGGTTCGGGAAACACGTGAACGCAGCATAAAACATGCTCGGGTTGGGCTAATTGAGGAGTGGTTCTTATGTACGTAATGTTATGTAAAGGACAAATATGTATATGTATACATGGTTACTTCTAAGTTAGGGTTATCGTTTAATTTTTTTAATGTTTAGTAACCTTAAATTAAAATTTAATTAATAATAAATTTTTAAATTTGGTTATTCGTTAGTTGATACTTCGGTAAAAGGCTTAACTGTGAACATACTTTTAGTTCTACCTCTGTAGTATGGTAAATTTTATTCCGAAACAGCTGATTCCTTTTATTAAAGAGTAAAAATGCCTCAACAAAGTGCAAAATCAAAAATTGTCAGTCATTCAATTGAAAATTATGTGGAGCAGATCAAATTTATTACTGGTAAGTACTTTAAATTGATGTATGTACAGAGGAGCAGAAGAATAGCTGATGTGATATTACCGAGTAACGAATCAATTATCAAGCTTGCCAGATGGATAGTTCGTTACTCGGTAGAACGATAGTCTGTTAATTTTACAAAAACAAAATACATGTAAAAAACTACCGAATAACGACTAACGAATTAACAAGGCTGGTCTGAATACCCCTAATATTAATTGTAAACTGAGGAAGTTGCATATAAAACAAATTCTCAATACTTTTATCAGGAAATAAGTAATTGCTATCTGATAAAATTTTATTATATTAAAATCATATAATCGGCTTCAAAATAAGCTCCAGAATCTACCCGAACATGCCTAAGTGTCCAATTTTCCATATACTTGTTATATCGGCTGGGATGGAGTGTCTTCAAAAGCCGGAAATTCTATTTAAAGAAATTTCTAAACACACATAGAGTATAATAGTTGTTCACCTAACGGTTGTACGATTCACCTAAAACTAAGCGAGATAGATATATGAAATGTTATATTTATATAAATGATCAGGATACCGAGAATTATTGAAATCCAGGTGACTATTTCTCTGTTCGTCCACCATCGTATAGGTGTAACTTGAGGAAAAAGTAAGATATCTTAATGACACTTGGTACATATATTCCTTGGTAAAAAAGTAAGTTTATCCTATCCACCTGGATAGGACTACTTCCACGTTCCCAAGACTACCATTAAGGAAAACAAATGAAGTGCCATAACTAAGCACTAAATTAATACATAGAACTGTAATTTGGCGAAGAGGATCACAATAGCAAGAGCCTATTGCCTAGAAATTTTGAAAAAACGGAAAGTGCCCCGCTCTTTAATAGCTTTAATGTAAATATCTCCTAGACCTCTAAAGCTATAATAGCAAAATTAACTTGAGACCATTTTTTATAAGGACTTTTGCCGATAATGTGAAAATGGATGAAATCGGATGATAACACCGGCCACTCCCAATATAACGGTACTGT
This sequence comes from Bactrocera zonata, assembly GCA_037783105.1. NCBI lineage: Eukaryota > Metazoa > Arthropoda > Insecta > Diptera > Tephritidae > Bactrocera > Bactrocera zonata. Next base: position 98,778 of record JBAWJQ010000474.1, read on the forward strand.
TGAAAACTACTAAAGGCACGATAAATCAATAACTAAGAACTCCTGAGATATTAAATTACCCTTACAAGATGGTATGAAAGAGCTTTATGGGAGCCAATGTCAAATCAGACGATCAGGACTTTCTTGACAGATTTTAACCAAATTCGGTACGTAACATTCTTCTAACATTATTATATTACAGCGCGAAAATGGCTCAAATCCGACTGCAATTACGCTTAGTTCACTTTCTAGTATATAAATCAAGAGACAGGTATCATCAAGAGATAAAACTTTGTACGAATAGTGCCTTTTATGTACGCCACCCTGTTTCCAGAAATTACCCAAATCGGGTCAAAAACTTTTCAAGCCCCTAGTTACTGAATATGTTGACCCCAGTGCTTATGGTTTGACCGAAAATATCGGTCGATGTGTGCGGTATGTGATTGAAATGCAGAGGAAATCCTTTCCTGACAATGGTATGTGTGCGTATCAAAAATGGTTTGTATCGGGTTAATGCTTCCTTTATCTCCTTTATACTTAATATAAAGATTTTCGAACTTCCAGGTGACTTTATATCGCATATATCGGCCAACATGTGAATTATCTTATTGAAAATGATTGGCGATGGTGATGGGTGAATGTGAGGTATTTTGATGAATCTTAGACAACCTTTATTGGTATGTGGCTTGTTGATAGTACGTAGTATTGGCAAAATTAGATAAAATATGGTCAATATTACTCCAACTCCCATGATTTTCTTGTTTCTAATAAATCTTATGTTGAATATATCGGGGAATGTTTAAGTTATTCAAATAGAATTTCTTGGATTCTGATTCTCTGGCTTACGTTTTGCACCTTAAGGGGTTACATAGACTTACGGGTTTCAAAAAATCTAGATTTTTATTATCTTATTAAATTCTAAAACATCTCTAGAATATTGTCCTAAGTTTTCAAGTTGATCCGAGATATAGCCTTGAGAACTGGTGCGTTCGAGGCTAGTTAGGCTAAGTGCGCCGTCTTTAAACGCGTTTTTTCTAAACTATGGTTTCTTGCTAACTGCGACAGCAAGATTTCTCGAGAGCTACTCAACCGATATTCATGAAATTTTACACAAGTCTTTGAGATACAATTGTGAAAAACTTGAACGAAGTATTGCTTTTCCGAAATTTTCATAGAAATTTTGATTTTTTTGTAAAAATATCTGCCAAAAATCCAATTTTCAGTTTGGTTTTCTTCGTCCAAGGTCTAAGTTGAGGTTTTAACTAAAGTGGCGTCGAAATGGTGGAGCTTAATATATTTTTTCAAAAATTCTTTTCTGCCCATAACCACCGCTTTGGTCGACTAGAGAAAACTCCTGCAGCTGCCATAAAAACTGACGGTTCATCAAATCTAATCCTTGTGTGGAAACTTTTTTCTTCGTGAAGGGTATAACAGCTTCGGTGCAACTGAAGTTACCGTTTTTTCTGGTTATGAATAATTTTAGTCTACTTTGAATTATGCACTAAAGAACTCAGTGCTACCAAACAACATATGCCTCAAACTGATATTGCCGATAAGTCTGCAACAACTAATTTGAAAGTAGTTTTTCAGTATACAAATCCGTTTGTTAGGAAATAAAAATACCGAAAGTAAAGTTTCAAATTTGCATCAAGATAATAAATTAATTTTCCAATTTAAATTGCTTTTGCTTTTAATTAGCACTTAGCGTAAACTGGTGCGAATGGTTAAAAACTAGTTCTAAGATGCAGACGAATTTTGTTCCAGTTTTTTTTGGTTTTGACTAACTAGTCTAAGATGCAGACGAATTTGTTTTTTTTTAGTTTTGTGTTCTCAATCTCGAGTGGAAGCTTGACTTTAAGTAATTATGTGCAGCTACGATTATGTGCAAGAGGCTTTGTAGCTGGTATTAGAACCAGAAGTTCGACAAGTGTCAGTTCGTAGGACATCGCAGTTCAAAAACCCGCAGTTACTTGCATGCAGAGAGAGACAATTAGCGTACTAGTTGGTCTTTTGTTTGATACAAACTAGTTGTAAAGCAGTTAATAACTACTTGATTTGCTTGCGGGGTACCTGTAGCAGTGTCATTACCGCAAAACTCATATTTAAAGGTTAGTATTCCAATGCAGCTGTTGAGAAGTATAAATATGTTAGTTGGCGCGCATTAAGTGTGTACACATAAAAATAAACAAATGCCATTTTGTTAGAAAAATCGCTTTATGCTAATTTTATAAAGCAACGTGGAATATTATAATCATTTAGTAGCTGTTTCATAATTAGTTAAATGAGCTGGCGTTCGCTTGGGAAACTAGTTAGCTTCGATTTATGAAAACAAATAAACACAAATATACATAACTTGGCATGTTTTCATATTTGCTATCATCGATTAACTGTGAATATATAAAAATTTTTTATGTTTGATCTTTTTGGTTCCGTTAACTGATTAATTGAAGAGTTCGAAAAGCCGGTGGTAGTCACACGGAATAACATTTGAAATTACCGTCTAATATTTCAGTTTCATAAAGCATTGTTTTTGCTTACGGGTCCGTGAAAAAGTTTGATTAATGTTTTATTTTTATTTTTTCTTCAATTTATTAGGCGAAGATGTGGCATCATCTACATGATTGAGCCTTCAAGTAGGCTAGCGCGATAAATCAATAAGTAAAAACTCCTTAGACATTAAATTTTATCCCCAAGATGGTATGATAGAGCTATGTCAAAATCGGACGATGGGCGAGGCACTGTCCACTTTTAGCTAAAATAACATATTTCAGGACTTGCTCGAACGCTTTCAACCAAATTTGGTATTTAAAAGATGATGAGGAGATGTGTTGAGAACTAACCTGGAGAAAACGAGCAAAACACAAATCATAACGAATAAGCTATCATCAACAATAAGAACCACGCTTCAACGAGGAGGAGATGCTTGGATGAGTTTTTGCTGAAAACTGAAATACAATTGGGGATAAGTAATACTTTATAAGTTCGTCAAAATGAGGGTTTAGATCATGAGAACGTCTGATGAGGAGGCATCTGCTTTCGGGTTCTGTTGAAGTATTTAGAAATTACTTATCGTCACTAGTAGTATATAAAGAGTGTTCGTAGACATTAAGGACCAAACCGATTTCAAGATTGTTGTTTCAAAACCATTAAAGTTAAATTAGAAGACGATCGAGTATTTGAAAGTTAATGAAATTTATGAACTTAAGAAACGCTCGAAACAGTTTGCGAAAATACTTTTAGTTGAAAATATTTTATAAAGGAGTTGTTAATTATTATAAAGAAAATATACATTATAACAATACAGATCTCAAACAAAAAGTTTTGGAAAATGTTATAATTTAATATATTTTTAAAAAGGGTTGCCATCTGTTCTAAAAATAGTTTGTGAAATGATAAAATTAACAAATAATTGCGTTATGGATATCAAACTAAAAATGATTGATATATGTAGCTTAAAGTTGAATATATTTTTTAATCAGGGTTGCCAACGGTACCAAAAATTAATTACATAAAATTGAACAAGTAAACGAATTATTACATTATGTACATATAAGAAACTAAATTGACTTTAGAAAACTAATAGTAAAAAATGTTTGAGAAATGAGTTGCCACCTGTTAAAAAAATGTAAAAAAAAATGTTACAATATGAATATCAAACATAAAATTGAACAAGTAAACGAATTATGCCATGTATAACAATCTAAAAAGACTTAGAAAACTACTAGTTAAAAATATTAGATAGAGGAGTTGCCACCTATTATAAAAAATAAAAATATTATTAATATATGAATATCAAACTAAGGAGACTCGTTTTAATATATTTTTTAAAGAGGGTTGCCATCTGTCCTAAAAATAATTCAATAAAATTGTTAGACCAACATAATAATGCGATATGGACATCAGCTTAGGTCTGTTTAGGTTATTTATTAAAGAAAATATTTTGAAGAGCTTATTGTTAAGAATATATTTTTGACAGAGTTGCCAACACCTCTAAAACTTGTTTAAATAAAATTTATAAAGAAGTTTTTTCCAATATGCCTAACAAACTAAGAACTTTTATTGAAGCTGAATTTCTTTGAGTAGAGTTGCCAACGGTTTTATCGTTTATTTTATAAACAAAATAAATTAAATATTCGAAAGTGCCTATCAAATTAGAACCACTTAAGAAAGATTTGTGCTCAAAATTTATGAGAAGCGTTGTCACCTAAAATCGGTAAAAATAATCAGTATAACATGCGTAAAGAGTAAATGGGTTTTCTCTGACTGAGAATACAATTTCTCGCTTAAAAATTTGGAAAACTTAACGTTAGATTTGTCTAATCAGCATAATTTTTATTTTTAATTTTTAATTAAATTTTAAATTTTAAAAATTTCAATCATACTTTATATTATGCTTAAAAATGTTATTTACTCAGCTGGCTGTGATTTATTACGTACGTGTGTATATCAGTCTAGTTTCCGCTTTTCATACAGTTTGACACTTTTAGATGAAAATGCGATTGAAGCTTTTCTAGTTTCACGTTTCGATAACCGTTAAGCTGCGCGTACTCACTTTACATCGTTTGCATTCGACATGCTGAAGGCTGCATTACGCACTTGAGTGACGCTCAAGATAAGCTTATGCTTGCACGCACCTTGAGTCAGAGTTACCTTTTCAATCTGTGACATTTCACTCAAACCATGAAAGACCAAAAGTAAAAGACTAAGCTTGAGTAAAAGTTCAACTTAAAGAAGTACATGCATACATACTCCTACACATATGCAAATACATACATATAAATACATGGCATCAAACAAACAAGTGCCGACTGCTGACAAGCAATATTTGGCTTAAAGTCGACAAACCAGCTACTGGATAGGCATGGCTGCTCGGACGAAATGGTAATGTATATGTAGTACAACTGGCTTTGCGGGCTCACTCGCCTTGTTCGCTGGCTGGCTAACTGCCATGCTGATTAGCTTAGTGGTCGCTGTTTGCTGGCAGCATTGAGTTGCTGGGTTGCTTGAGTTTCTCACACAGACACAAACACAAACACAAATATAGTGTATGTGGAAAAGAACTCAAAATCATTGAGTTGTTGCTGCACACAGTGCTATACGACACGCGAAAAAGTAGATTTGTATATACGTAATTTCTTTAGTTGGAGCTGGTTTGGCTTTTTTGGTTAGCTGCTTTGTAGAAGTGCTGCGCATGCGCACAAGTCGAGCAGTTCAGTCACAGTTACCAACTCCAACGGTTGAGATCAGTTGAACGGTTAGTGCGCAAAATAAAAGGCGTGGAAAAGTTTTAGCTAGAAGTTACAATAACTACAAGAACAAATATATATATATTTAATATAGGTATTGATGTTTTTATGAAAAAATTGGTTTGAAAACAAGCTAATAGTAGAAACTCGCAAAAAAGTTGTTGTGAAAAGGCAAACAAATATCAAACTAATGCTTGCGTGTGCATTTTATGGATTCGCTGAAAAATTAAAAAGCAAAATTTATTTAAAAAATATTAGAAAAAAAATTAAAAAGTTGAAAATATAAAAAAATATACAAAATTGAAATATTTTACGTGGAAGTGACTAATTTGCATGCAGAAAAACAATTTAGTTCAAAATGGAATAATAATTTTTTTTTAATTTTTATGTTTTTTTTTAATTTTTATTTTTTTTTATTAATTTTCTTTAAATTAAATCAAAAAACTTAAGCATTTGTTGAGCCAAACAGCATTAATAGACAGCCCAGTAAACCCAGTTTGCATTCACTAAAATAATAATTCCAGCTGCGCTGCGCTTAATTGCCTGTGCTAGCAACGATTTCACTTTTCAAATGCAAATTAACTTGTTTACGATTCCTTTTAGTTTATGTTCATTTGCATTCAAATTATTGAAGTTGTAGTTTTTGATTAAAATTTTTGTACTATTCATTATTAATTTTTCATTAAAAAATTTTTTTTTATTAATATTCTTTTAAAAAAAAATAATTAATTTTCCACTAAAAATAGAAGTGTTAAAAAAAATATTTAAATTTCAATAAAATTATTTTTTTAATAAATACATTTTTTTAGTGGAAAAATCAATAATTTTTAAAATTTATTATTATTCTTAAAAGAAATTTTCATCAAATTAGTAATAAATGTTTAAAAATTAATGATTTTTCTATTAAAAATACATTTATTTATTAAAATAATATGTTTTTTTTAATTTAAATATATTTTTAAATCTTTTACATTATAAATTAAAAAAATACTAATAAATAAACTCAATTTTCTGTGAAAAAATCAATAATTTTTAAAAGTTTAATTTGTTTCTTAAAAGATTTTTTTATTTAAATATTTTTATTTATTAAATTTTAATTAATTTAACTTTTTTTATTAAAAAATCGTTTTTCGCATTTTTTAATTAATACCGATTTTCTGCAATTTTATATTAAACCTAGTGAAAGTTAAATTTAAAGCCATGCATTATGTATAAAAAAAACTATATTAATACAGTGCTTTCAAAACACTGCTAATTAAAACGGTATTTGAAAATATTTTTATTTTGATTTTTTTGTTTTACTTTTAGTGCAACTTGCAGCATAACTAAATCAACGACTGCATTTTGTTGTTGTTTGTAAATTGTGCAACGAACACATAAATCTACGCACACAAAAACATACATACGTGCACAAACAAACGCGTAGCCGTTCTTTTTTTTGAGTTTTACCGAAATTGAAAAAAAAATACATTTCAATATTTTGTTGGTGTAACGCAAAGCAGCGAATCACACGAAACGCCAAACTTCTGGAATTCATTCGCTGAGTCTACGAATTATCAGACAAAATGGTAAGTTATTGCATTCAAATACACAAACGCTTATTAAATATGTACGCATGTGTGCCTGCGACACGCCGCAGTGCCATGAAACGAAATACTTAAGACACGAACTCGCACCACACAGACTCATATGCAATGCAAGCGAATAGACGAATGCGCCGTAGTGAATGACTGATTTGGACATTTTCGCTGAACACACGCAGTGAACGTGTCATTTGGGTGTGTGAATGTGTGTTACACTGTTTTTTTGCGGAGAATATAATCAGAAAAAATTAAAAAAAATCAGAAAAATCATGATTTGAGACACACGAGCTAAATGTTATGTGATAGTAATCAACTAAAATACTATGTTCACACAAAATGCGTTGTTTTCCAAATACACTTGTATTTGAATGTACGAAATGCTTGTGTTTGCGCATTGCTGCTGGCGCATATTTTTGCCAACTGCCACAAATTTCACTTTCGTTGCGCAGAAAACGTAATGTGCGGTGAAAAGAAGTGCAGAAAAAATCACTTTAAATTGTATTACTTTAAATTGTATTACTTTAAATTTACTATATGAGATGTTTGTTAAATGATTTTGTGACGCTTTCAAAATTGAATTTTTATGATAGAAAAATTGCATAGAAAATTTTGCTTTTAATTAGCACTTTTATTTGCAATGCTTTCATTTTAATTGCAGCATTATTTCACGCAAAAAGTTGGCTGTAATAAAGCAGTAGATAAGTGAAACTAGATTGCAAGCAAGTTTTTTGCGAAAAATTGCAAATATTTGTGAGTTAGCACGTGCTAGTCTACTACACGTTTTATACTTCTTCCAAATTGATGAAGATTTCAGATAAATTTTATATTATTTTAGATTTTGTCTTTTGCTCTAACTAATATTTTTCCTATAAAATGACAAATTTTATGTTTAAAGAGATTGTAAAACGAATATTTCATGTCCCAAAAACTAGTTAACTTGCACAAAAAATTATTGAAAGGAACAAAATGTTAAAGAAATACGTTGATACTTAATTTGAACCTTATTCATGTTCAACTTGAGCAGTTTTGTTGAGATTTAAAGTTATCTTTATATAAACTCGGGGAATATTTATAGCAGGTTTAAGCCCGCAAGATGGCGCTGAAGGGGTTACAGTTAGTGAGTGGAAAAAAGCGAATTTTCCAGGTTTTTTTTTGGAGAAAACTTTTAAATCTATTGGTCAAAAAATTTGTACACACATTATGATATCTTTTAACTGTATTTTCAGACTTAGTGTTAGTAAAAATATTTATTTGGAAAGGAACTACAGCTAATCTGCGTGAGTTTCTCTCAACAAAGACATTTTGCGGTGAATTCTCTGAACTGAATCCTCTGAAATCAAAAAACCAAAAAGATTTCGTTAAAATAATGTTAGGTCCAGTAATTAATTGAAGGAATAAGCAAAATAACATTTTTTGACAAAATAGCGATTTCTAAAAAAAATCGATGTTTGACCAAATTATATATATGTATGGTTTAAAGTAACAAAATTTTTTGAAATAATTTGCCACTGTATGCAGTCAGACCAAATTAAGCACGATTTGTTTCAACTTATCTTCTAATATTTACGCTTCTTTCTATGTTAGATGCCTGAAAATTGGTTCTTGAAACATATGTCCAGTAGTTGGAAGATGCATTTTATGGTATATGTATATATAATCAATTTTAAAATGTTGTTGAGTATTTTGATTTTGTTTAAAAAAAGTTTTATATTTAAAAAAATTACATAAGATGTCAACGCTTTGAGCCTATCATATCAGGTTCGTCGCTTAAGTCTTTTCCTATTCCATTGAACCAACATAAAAGTATTGTGTTGGATTCGCTAATAAAAAATTTAGCACCAATTTCGACAATTAAATTCTTTTATACACTTTATTACCTCAGCAGCTGTATAGTGTAGCGTTTAAGTTTCCCAAATTTTATTAGGCAGTTTATGTTTAACTACTTCCTGACGCAAGTTCGTTGCTTAAGTCTTTTGTTAAACTTAAATTTTCTTTGCAATTGGCGAAAACACTTAAAAATTATTGTTGGGAGAACTGCGTTAAGCGACCCTTTCTCGCAGGGTTTTTGTAAATATATTGATTTTAACGGATTGTGAATTTTAAAAATCGTTTTTTTTTGCTGGAATGTACATGCATTTTTTCCGAAAATTTTAATTTAATGTGATAGATAGTTTCGGAGATATGAGTGTCTTTGTAAGACTTTTTTCACTTAATGTATTCGGCTTTACAAAATTTAAAAGTGTTGCTCTGGAAAATGTCTCCAAAACAGCTAGGACCGCTCGAGTTCAAATTTTCACAAGACTTTTCAATACATTATCAAATAATGATTGAAAAAATAAGGTTTTTAACAAAAATTTTGATTTTTTAAGCAAAGAAGAGTAAAATGTTTACAAAAAACCAACTTTTTTGAGAAGCCGCCATTTTGCCAAAAATCCTAATTTTGACTAGTCTTTCGATTTTTGATTTATTTATTTATAATAAACATATATTTCTTTGATTTGTGGATTTGAGCTAATTTTAACTGAAAAAATCTTCCTCAACGCCAAAGACCTTTTTCTGTGATACGCCTGCAGATCGAAGGCCGCAAAAAACGAATTTTTGAGAATATTTTCTGAGAAATCTTTTTAATTCATTGATCCAAAAATTTATACACTATTATGTATAACTTTAAAATACAGACTTAGTAGTACAGATGATCTTCTGGAGCTCCTCTCAAAAAACGCAAAACGTGATCACTATATCTCTAAATTGGATCCTCTGAAATTAAAAAAATAGATTTCGTTAAAGTAATGTTAAATGAGCAAATAACAAACTTAAATTGTTTATAAAAAAATAGTTATTGGCGAGAAAAAATCTTCGATTAATTACTAAAAAATATATTTAAAAAGCTCGTGTTAAAATTTGATGCTTATGAAAACACCATTTTAAGAGAAACGCGTTAAAAGTTTGGCCTTGTACTTCGAAACACTCTGAAACGCTTTTTCAAATTTGGGTGTAACTTTAAAAATATTCACTGGAATAACCTATAAGAAATTTTCTGTGCGTATTCTTAAATATATGTATATTAAGAAAATGAAATAAAAAAATTTCTCGAAAATACTAACTGTATATAACCCCTAAAATAAAAAGCCTCACACGAACAACACTTTTCTTCTTACAAGTAAGTGGATATAAGCCCCTCAATAAAATCATATACTTTAATTATTAATTTAATTTAATTTTAAATAATTTAATTTTTAAATAATTTAATTTTATTTTGTCGGCCAGCTTATATTTCCGCTACTAAATGGATTTTTGGGAACATTATAATATGTGTTGGCCTTTTGTTTAAATTGAGGTAGTCATTTCCCGTATACTTTATGGTACATACTTCTCTAAAAATATCAAATTTTGTTATACCAATACAGTTTTTACATTTTTAAGTATTAACTACATGACTCTTCATAGAAGAAATTTATAATAGGAAAATCACAAATAATGCACAGTTGAGTGTTTTTAAATCTTGGGCATTTTTTAAATTACTTTAAAATATAAAATTGATATTATTTTTGAAATATTTATACACAATTTATACAACAATTTTATTAGTAACATAATTAAAGTTTTATCATACAATATGAATCTATTTCAACCAGAAAACGTGTCTATGATAATTTTTTGAAAAAAATTGATGTACATAGTACATATGTATATCAAATTATATACTACTAGTATATATTAATGAATATGTATGAATTCGCATCAATGTTCGCTAGCATACATACATATATTAGTTGACACAAAATTAGGTTTGCTTGCAACTAACAAGTCTGACCAGCTCGAAACTCGAACGCATTTGGTCAAATCAAGCAAAAGCTGCACAGACACGATATGTGAGGTGTATTTATTCATACATACATACATACACAGTATATGTACACAGATATATCATTTTTGGATCGAACAAATACAACAGTATATATGCATAATATGCATATACATATATAACAAATATATGCACGCGCTCAAAACCGCCATTCATATAGGCGCAGATGCTTGTATGAAAACTATTATATACATATACATATGTATACATATATCCATATGTATTTTAAGTTTCCATGTAGGCATATGAATAATTCATACAACTCGTCGTTGCTACAAGTTCGATTTGGCACAAATCATATTTTACTTTATTTCATGTTTCAATTCAACAAACGAGATTTTTGCAAAAAACTGTTTCACGAAATTTCTGTGCACAAACAAATTGGCGCAAAATAATATTTTTATAACACACATGCATACATATGTATATTATTTGTATATTAATGTGTGTTTGCTCGCATTTGTTTATTGAAACGCGTGAATTGCACGAAAAACGCTTAAATAAATACATGAAAGCTTTTTTGCTCGAAATGTTATCGTAAAATACCGTTACTGCTGCCCTAATGAAAATTGCGAAATTCACTTTCAAATAACGGTACATATGTACACGCGAAATTCGCTAAGTGCGCATGTGCACAGATACAAACACAGTTGAACTTTCATACAAGTACACGTCAACACATATACACATATAAACACACACACAAGCAAGCAAGATGAATGCTTGAGCGCGGAATCGACAGATTTCCTATTTAATTACCAATAATTACGCGGTAAACAAGTAAACACACATGCATATGTATATATGTATATAACTTACATGTATATAAATATATATATGCATATATACTATATGTTTGTTTATACATATATACACCTGAGTGCATATATAAATCCTGTCCACGCTGACCACTCCGTCGCGGCTTAAATAGGTACTTTAACGGTAGTGTGGGTAAGCATGCGAGGACCAGTTTTCACTGTTTCCACTACAACTACAACAACTTCTCTTACCATCACTACATACATACTTACATGCTTACGTATATTGCTGGCTAGCCATTGGGCAACGGTTGTTGTGGACTCTTTGTGGTCTTTGGGCCAACTACCGTCTGCACTTGTCAATTCGTAAATCATTTCTTTATTTATTTGCTTTTTCTATTTATTTATTTTTCTCTATTCCTCAGTTTAGCTTTGTTTATGCGCAGAAGCGTGTGAAGCTCCCAATTAAGTTTGCAGTCCTCAGCGCCGTTTGATTTCTGTGTGTTTTTCACGAACGTGTGTGTTTGTTGTCATCTGTCCCCCTGGGCTTTTGACTCTTCGCCGTGTTGTTGTTGCTATTGGCTTGCAATTTTGTCCATTGATCGAACAGGAAGTTGGCGCTGCTAAATTTCTTTAGTGCACGTTGCTTGTATATACAAAACATACTTGTATATATGTCTAGTATTTGTTAGTCGGGGATTATGTACTCACACAAACACACATGTCTTCTGCTTGTATCTCCAACACAACTATCATTACACTCCCTCGTTTGCTGTTTTTTCAAAGTCAAAATGAATACTAATTAACGGCGCAACTTCCGCGCGAATTTGAAGAGATGCTGATTGAAGTGGGTTTGGAATCGAGTGGATACTTTTCGAAAAAATCTCGAAAATAATAGAAAGTGTGTGCTCAATATTAAGCATTTTAAAAAGATTTGCCGGATTTGCTTTTCTATGGTAACCTCAACATCGGAATTTTATTAAGCAAAATAAATTTATTTATAATAAAATTTACCATGATTTTTTGATTAAGTTATAAAATTCATAAGAAAAATAAAATCGCCTTAAAATAGTCAACCTTTAACTGTTAACTTTATCAGTGAAAACTTTTTTCTATTTCCAAAAATAATGAGAAGCTTTAAGGCCCGTCGTTTTACAAGATGAAAATGGCTAAATGAGCTAAAGGTTATTCTAAAATCTCTATATTCCAAAAATCGAGTTTGAGAAATGTTTCGACGATTGGAAGAAGCGCTGGCATAAGCGCATAATTGCGAATGAGGACTATTTTTGAGTGAAAAATTTATTGTAGAAGAATAATTTTTGAAAAATTGTGCGGAAATTGTAGCGTTGCCTTGGAAAATAATCTACGTCATATATTTTGAAGACATTTTATCAAATAAAAAAAATTACGATGTTCAAGGGCTTAAATGAAGCATTTAACTGATATTGTGCTTGGTAACAATATAAATATTTTTTTTAATAGTTAATACACTTATTTCATTGCCGTTCAAAATAATGAAGAAGGTATTCCTACACTTTGAGGGAAGTACTATAGTCATCACAAGAGCAGGTCTTTTACACAAATGATATTTAAAGAGCGTAAAATATGCCAAACAGTGGTCATAAGCTTTCAGAAAATACGACTTAATGTCACTGAAGCATAAGCTAAGAGTCACAATATAATTTTGACAGATACAGACGCGCCTCTTCTGATAAAACACTTGACACCAAAGAACACATTTATAAAAATAAATAAACTTGCCAGTAAATGGAATGCCAGAAGAGCGACTCAGCGACGTTGGCTAGATTGCAGCGGTAAAAAAAAAAGCTTGCATTTTTAGTATAGAATGTTAAGGAACAGTTGGAACTCGCCACAGAGTACTGAAATTGGACGGCAGATGACTGAAAGCTTGGAATCTGGTCAGTCGAATCAAAATTTAATAATTTTCAACAAATTGGCAAACAATATTGCTAGCATTGCCATTGGGGAGACCATTCAAAGTAAACATGTTATACAAATTGTAAAGTATAGTGCAAGGACCGTCATGGTATGGGGTTGCTTCACATACTGGCATGTTATACCTCTACAAAAATTCTATTAAATAATGCGGAAAATGAGACTATATGCATATTTTGCAGTGCCATATAACCGATTTTGGGAGGAGGAGTGTGTGCTAAGCAAAGATTCATGACAATTTTTGGTAAGCGAGTAGGACGATAATAATATAACATTCCAAATGAATTTACATAAAATTTGGTAGAAAGTATGTCCAAACCTTGTACAAAGTATTTTGTGTAATAAAATGTTATGGTTTAATACAAAAAATAAGCCATTTTCTGAGAGTTTCTGTAAGGTGCAAAATAATAGATATACATACATTAGGGTGATTCAAAAAAAATTTTTTTTCGTTAGGTACTCAGAAAAATAGGTTCATAGAAACCTCTAAGAAAGCCTCTCCAAGCATGAGTTCTTAATTGTAACAGGAAGGTCCACCTTCTTTCAGTTTTCTATTTTTTCATATTATCAGATAGAAAAATTTATATCTCGCTTCCAACTACTTGAAAAAGTATCTTGTTTCTTAGATTTTGTAGGAAATTGAATGCTCTTCAAAAAAGGTCTCCTATGATTTTTTCGTAAACCCAACCGTTTAAAAGATATTAACAGTTAAAGTTTGATTATTTTTGGGTAAAATTTTTTATTTCTTATGAATTTTATAACTCAATGAAAAAAAATCATTATGAATGATGGTACAGAAAATTACCCGGAATTTGTAAATAAAACGCAAAATATTTAATTATTCATCAATATTTATTTTGTTGCCTTTAAAATAATTCCCACCAGATGTAATACACTTATGCCATATGTACATATAGTCTAACAATACTGTTTAAATAATAATGTTATTTTTGTTAAGCTGTAAGCTGTACTATATTTAAAGCATTATCTGGTGAACACATATGCAAAAAAAAAAAAAATCAATAACAACAAAAGCCAAAAGTTAAAAGTTGGCAAAATGAATTTACTAATCTCCGAGCCGAGTTTTATTAAAACGATCAGCCAGAAACTCAAAGAAATGTTATGATACATACTAACGCTTTTCAATTTAACAAATTTATTTAAGTTCGCGTTAGTGCAAATATTACTTAATACACCTTAAATTGGCTACATTGCATACCAGTCCTATGACCATTGACCCCGAGTCACTTTCTTTTGTTGGCGAAAACTGTAAGACCATGCAATACGCTCTCATAATCATTAAGTAATCGTTCGCTTGTTTACCGCTTGTTTTATTTTTGTTGCTGTTGCTGTTGTTTGGTCTGCTTTCAAGTAATTTTATTAGTCGTCTGAAATACCAAACCCTTATTTTGGAGTTGAGTCGTGCAACCATTACATCGTTTGATCAACTGCTATATTTTATGGCGTTAAAAAGGTAGTCAATAAACTGACAATTTCCAAAAATGCCAACAGCAACAACACCAACTGAGTCAATGAGTTGAATTCGAAACGAGACGCTGGAAATATCGGTTGGCCGATAGGCAATAGATACATATGTAGATATGTATGAAGGTGTGTGAGTATGTGAAAATGCAGACTGATTCGTATGCACATGCAGACGCTGCCTCAACAGCAGTGTGTACATACATATGTACGTATGTGAGTAACGGCAGCGAGATACATATTATTATGCATGCTTGCATGTAGGCTTCAGCGCTTTCCTCAGCAGCTACCTATATACATACATGTGAACACATATGCATATATATATATATACATATGTATATTATATATTCACACATACATACATACACACTCGTTTTGTGCCTGCAACGACCGGCATCGGCAACGGTAAGTGAAATACCGCAATATAGCGAACACCGGCGCCACGCAACCAATTGCAATAATAATAACAACAACAACATCAACCTCAGCTACCATAACTTAAAATGTAATGCTAAAGTTACACCGCCAATATGGGCAAACAAACAAACAAACAGACAGACAGACATCACAACACATTCGCCTTTCACTTCGGCCACTTCACTCGCAGCGCTGTGCTTTATTGTAGCCGCGCTGTCGGAGTGCGGGCGGCACGCGGAGGGCCAACAGTCACACACACACACACAAGCACACATGTGTAGCCTGATTGTGCATTGAAAGTTATCCGCAACGCTGGTTGAAATGGAAAACCGCCCGAGTGGCCCAAAGTGGAAAAACAAGTCGGTAACCGAATCAATGGCTGCTGTTGCATTGAAAAGATTGAAAAGCTGCAAGACAGCGCCTGAAGTGGCGCATGGAAAGGGAAAATCGTAAATGGCAAGTGCTGGCAAAGAAACCAAAAAATAATATTTGGGTAATAAACGTCGTAGTCATGTTAAGTTAAACGCCGCAAAATGCGCAAAAAGTAGTTGTTAACATTTTAAAATCGAGGAGGCGCGTTGTAATGATTTTGGGTGTTAGAAAGGGCTGCTGAAGCCATTATTAGTAAATAGTAGTTGCCAGATAATAAATTATAGTTTTTAGGTTATACTTTGAGTTTAGTTACAGGATTTAAATTGAACAAGTGGTAAATGGTATGAGAAAATATTGAAATAAGAAAATTTTGAAAAAAGAAGTAAGAAATTGTATGAAATGTCGCAACTTACTCTACTTAATTTCAGGTTGGAGTTATTCGTTGAAACAAAAAAAAAAAAAAAAAAAAATTGTGTAAGACAATACAATGTATAAATAGAAATAATATATATATATATATATATATATATATATAATAATTTAGACATAACATATTAAACGTTCAAACATTGCACAATATTTTTTCCAATATTGTATCTTAAAAAATATAAAAAAAATTTATAGAAATAATAAAATAAAATATGAAAAGGAAAAAGATTAAAACTAAAAACAAATTATAAAAAAAAATGGATAAATATTATGAAAACACAAAAATAAATATTAATAAAATAAATAAATAAATAGAAAATAAAAAAATAAAAAAAAAAATACAAAACTTACGTCACAAACTCATATCTAATAGTTAATTTGTTTTGATATTTTGTCTTAAAAAAATATTAAATTAAAAAAAAAACATTAAAAAATTATTAATAAGATACTGAATAAATATTAAAAAATACAAAAAAAAAATAAATATTAAAAGGAAAACAATTAAAACTAAAAAAATTTATGACAAAATAAAAATTAGCAAATAACATAAATATTTTAAAATTGGTATTTCAATATTTGTGCTTGCTTTTTTTTAAAGTTTAGTTTTGTATTGAACCCTTCTACTCAAATAATTTCGAAAGTATATACAATAATTCATTAAAAATATTTTTTTTTTATTTTTATTTTATTTATTTATAAAAGCTTATACAATGTTAATAACATATGTACAACCTAAAACATGCAGCGCTAGCTTCAGAGGCTATCAGCTGATATATAATATAATATCATACATAATATTTGCTCATTTTATTAAAAATATTTTAAATGCCCTATTTTTTCCAAAATTTTATAAATATTAAAATACGTAATAAAATAAAAAAAAATTTTTTTAGGTTAAAAATACACTTAAAAAATGTATTTTTTCTCGAACTTTCAGAAAAGACTTCAATAATGGCTCTTCCAACGTGTTTACGCAAAATTAGTGATATTTCTGTAAAATGTTTCAAAAATCGTTAATTTGGAGCATGCTTATTTTCATCAAAATTTCTTATTTCTTAAAATAAATTTTTTTAGACTCAAAATCGTTGTGAAACACTAAAATAAATCAATTCTAATACTAATCCTCGAACTAGGGAGCCAGTTTTCCACCACAATCAAACAAAAAGTAAATGGCATTCAGAAATAATCAGACTAGCCCATTTCCTGTTAAACACACTTACGTAAAAAATATAAAATTCCACTCCAAGTCTTACAGGGAAAAATCAGTATTTATGAATAATTATATAAATTTAATACGTTTTAATCAGAACAATTATTTCTTTGTCTGCATGAGTCTTTATAAACACGCTGCGATATATCCGCTTAGATAACAAAATTGTTGCAAAACGAGTGCACTGTAATTAGAAACGTCTATTTGACATGCTTGCACTAGATATCAAGAGTCGAGAGAATAGAACAAGCAAATCTCTCATTTTGCTCGCTTGCGTCAACCGAGTTAGGCGAGTGAAAATTCAGACAGCAAAATGTAAATATTTTATTAGTCATAAGCATACAATCACATTCACTATTATTTGATTGCTGCTAAGCTCTGCTGTGACTGCACGTGTTGAAGACAAAAGACTCAAGCGACAAACCTACCACAATACAAAGCAGCGCATAGTGACCGATTCGCCATGCTTCAATGCTGACTGATTGTTTTGTTGTGCGCCAGCTCTTTCGAGCGCACAAATACGGTTGGCCAAGTTCTATATGCATACGGTAACATTGCGCATGCGCAAATGCTATCCACTTACAAAGCCACATATACACACTTGTATATATTTCTATTTACATAGCGTGTACGTAAGTGTGTCAATAATGAATGTTGCAGTGCAACGGCGGAGAGAAAGTTGTTTTGCGCGCATTTATGGCGATTGTTCTGTGTGTCGCCACAAAAGATTGAAGACAAAAAATTAATAACAACAATAAAATTAATAACAATATGCGCTCTAAAATTGTTATGTTAATACTTGTTTGTGTGTGTGTATGCACAATTCTTGTAAACATTTACTAAACACGCCTCAAAGTAATGCACAGCGTAATTACAGCAATGAAAACGCCATGCGTGCGGTAAACGTTCGTCCTTGTGAGCGGTGTGTAAAAACGTCCACAAAACAAGATAACATGTTTAATCGGCTGCACCATAGCTTTAATACCCTTCACAAATATGTAATGTTGCCATACAAGAATTTGATTTTTATAGTACAATTTGTAGGAGAGCTATATGCTATAGTAGTCCGATGTGAACAATTTCAATGGAGATTGTAGAGTTGCCTTAGATAATAATATATGCTAAATTTCGTGAATATATCTCGTTAACTGAAAAGATTTTCATACAAGGATTTGTTTTTGATAGTTCAGTTTGTATGACAGCTATATGCTATAGTAGTCCGATGTGAACAATTTCAACGGAGATTGTAGAACTATCTTAGATAATAATGTATGCTAAATTTCGTGAAGATATCTCGTTAACTGAAAAAGATTTTCATACAAGAATTTGATTTTGATAGTTCAGTTTGTATGACAGCTATATGCTATAGTGGTCCGATTTGTACAAATCCTACAAATATTATAGCATAGTTTTGGAAAACCATCCTCACCAAATTTCGCGAAGATATCTCGTTAACTGAAAAAGATTTTCATACAAGAATTTGATTTTGATAGTTCAGTTTGTATGACAGCTATATGCTATAGTAGTCCGATGTGAGACAATTTCAATGGAGATTATAGCGTTGCTTTAGATAATAATGTATGCTAAATTTCGTGCAGATATCTCGTCGAATAAAAAAGTTTTTCATACAAGAACTTGATTCGAATTGTTCAGTTTGTATGACAGCTAAATGCTATAGTGGTCGGTTATAAATAATTCTTTGGGAGATTATGGAAATGCCTTAGATAATAATGTATGCCAAACTTTCGTGAAGATATCTCTTCAACTAAAAAAGTTTTCCGTAAAAAACTTGATTCGGAACGTTCAGATTGTATGAGAGCTATACCATAAAGTAGCCCGATATCATTGATTTTGACAAATGAGTAGTTTCTTGAAGAGAAAAGGACATGTGCAAAATTTCAGGTCAATATCTTAAAACCTTCTTCTTCACCTCTATACCGACAGAAAGGCAAATAGATATGGCGAAATCGACTAAGTTCGTTACGCTGGTCATTTATATATACGTACTATATATGTTAAGGACTCACGCTTCTTTCTGGGCATCTATAAGCTTCGTCGTAACTAAAAATACCCTGTTCATGGTATAAAAATCGCCATAAGCAAGCGCTAAATAAAACAGCTAGCGGAAAAATAACAATTTCGAGAGGCCAATCCCTTGGCGACATATTGTTTTATGCGTAGCAAGCTGTATAACATTGCAAATATATACATACATACAAACCCATTGACAGGCATAAAGTCTGCCAAGCTTCAAAATACGAATATACACACACTTCGGCACATATTTGTGTGCGTGCGTGTGAATTGTGAGAGGTTAGTGCAACAGCGGACCACAAAAAATACCGCAAGCGCTGGAAAATCGCCAATATGCGTATCTATAGGTAATATTATATATATATGCATCTAAATGTGTAAGTACATATATATGTGTGCGTATAAATCAAGTCACCAGCAGTGGCGACTGCGCCACGCACCCATTAAATTCGCCAAGCGACTGGATTGCTGAATTGCCTTTCATAGTTGCACGCTCGCATACATTCAAACACACACACACATACATACGTACAAGCGCAAATAAATGCGGTTAACCAAATATAATATACTAGTTGTGATTGCAATTGTTATTATTTGCTTGCTGAAATGGCTTAGTGACGTTGCAAATGTGTATTTGTGGTTGCTTGTGAGTGTTTCGTATGTGGCAAGTTGCAGTAATGCGATACTCACATATAAAAGTACAAGACTTTGTATGCAATACATACATACATCTGCACAAACACACTCATATGAATACAAATAAACACATATAAACCATCCTTTCGCCAGCAAAAGCCCAACGGCGGCGCTCATAGTCTTGCTGCGCTTCCTGCTTTGGCACGAAAATAAATTACAAAGAAATAGCGGAAATTAAAAGAGAATCGCTTAATTGCACGCCTCCATCTGCGTATTTCTTGTATTTTCCACACATTTATACCAACGAAATCGTAAAGTTTTAAATCGCAAAGTTTTGAAAAAAATCAATAAAAAATTAAAAATGCTTTTTGTTTATGTTTTACTTCTTAATGACCAAACAATTGCGCCGAAATGAGTTTTTATTCGTTTTTCGGTTTTTTGCTATAATTTATTGTGCATTGTTTGTCTATCTTAATTGGCTTCTTGTCACTTCCGTTTACAATTTTTCAAAATTTTATCGTGTTTCGTAAATTGGACAACAAGCTGCTATTCTTGCTTGCCAAAGCATGAGAACCGTGTTTTGTTCTGACAAATAACAGTGGTTTCGGTTAACATTTTACCTTGATCAAATACTGTTAGCGGTTTGCTTAGGTAACATATTTGAACATTTTGTTTATGAATTGGGTGGCTATGTATGAAAAAGTGTTTATCTGTATACTACTGTGCCCAAAAAGTAACATGTAATGACATTGTATTTATTTTGAAAATTCTTTATTTATTCTTCCAAATCAATTTCATCCCCTTCAAAGTAATCCCCTCCCGATGCAATGCACTTATGCCAACGGATTTTCCAATCTTCAGATCACTGGTTGTAGTCACTTTCCGAAATGGCCTTCAGTTCCGTCTTCGCTGCGGCTTGAATCTCCACTATCGTATAAAAACGGTGTCCCCGGAGCGGTCTTTTGAGCTTGGTGAACAGCCAGAAGTCGCACGGCGCCAGATCAGGAGAATACAGTGGTTGCGGAACGATATGGGTTGTGTTTTTGGCGAAATGATCACGAATTACGAGGGCAGTATGGGATGGTGCATTATCGTGGTGTAAAAACCAAAAATTATCTTTCCACAATTCCGGCCTTTTTATGCGGATAACGTTACGCAAACGACGCATAACGTTCAAATAATATTCCTTGTTGACTGTTTGACCGATTGGAAGGAATTCATAATGCACAACACCACGATAATCGAAGAAAACAGTCAACATGACCTTGATTTTTGAGCGACTTTGGGGCGATTTTTTTGGTCTCGGCTCTCTTTTGGCACGATATTTGATCGATTGATCGGTTGTTTCGGGGTCGTAAGCATAGATCCAAGTCTCATCGCCAGTTATAATGCATTTCATGACATCCTGGTAGTCGTTTCACACACTTCAACGGGACGCCTTTTTTCCAAAAAATTCAATGTTTTCGGTACCAGTGGAGATTTGACGCGCTTGAGGCCTAAAAGATCCTTCAAAATGGTATTGGCTGAGCCTTTCGATATACCAACTTCATCACCAAGGTCTCTAATAATTAATCGACGGTTTTTCAACACCAAATCTTTGATTTGTTGAACGTAAGCTTCGTTGGTTGAGGTTGATGGTCCCGTGGACGCTCTTCGTCTTCGACACCTTCACGGCCGGCTTGGAACTCACTGTACCACTTGTAAACATTTTTTTTAGACATAGCCTCATCACCAAAGACTTTCTGCACCATCCTCAATGTATCAATTTATAGAATGTAATTTATAGAAAAAAATTTTCCCCTCCTCGGAAAAGAGATGCGCCCGGGTTGGCAGAATAACTCCTTACAGGATCACCTAAAAAACGCGTTTTAGTTAAAAGCTTAACTTAGAATTTAGACGAAGGAAAAAACTGAAAATTGGAATTTTGGCAGAAATTTTTGCAAAAAATTAAAATTTCGCGACATTTTTTTTCAAATAGTTGTCATTGAAAAAATCCTTAGTCCAAGTCTTTAAAAATCTCAAAAACGTTTGTAAAATTTCATGATGATCGGTTGAGTAGTTCTCGAGAAATCAGTTTACCCAGCCGTATTAGTTTTGCGAGGATACCAAATTCAGGCATCGTGGTATAAAGGCACTCCTTTTCGTGCTGTCAAAAGCAATTTTGAAATCGAAGAAGAGGTGGTGTGTGTCGATACTCCATGATTTCAGTATGTTCGGGGCATCAGTCACCAAATCACCTTTGGGGGTTATACAACAGTATGCCCCGATATTGAAACTTTAGGTTAGTCGCCGCATCTTTTCGTAGAATTTTCTAGCATTACCACTGCCAGCCACCTTTTCAAGCTTTTCGTACTCACGCATTTCGGACTCTGTCTTGTTTTGTCTACAAATGCGTCGATGCACGACTGTAACGTTGCGAGGTAGGCAGTCTGTTTTCTCTTCTCTGCGACATGGCACTCCTCATAGTACCAGCTGTTATTTGCCTTTTCCGAAAACCAATGGTTTCGTTTGCAGCTGCACATAAAGAGCTTGAAATGCCGTCCCCAGTTCCTTTATACCGAGTTGCTTATTGATTTATTATTGAACTACATACGTTGAAAGTGATTAGTTTGAGTTAGGTCAGTTTAGATACATACATACATATGTATGTCAGGATCGAGAAATATATTTGATTATTGAAGATTATATATAATATTTATATTTATTAGATCAAAAAATAAATTTAATTTTGTATAATAGATTGCAGCTATTTTTACTCTCTTATGCGACCTAATGGATAGAACATACCAGTAAAAACGGTTTAATTGACAATTGATCGGTAGGGCACGGTACACATCAAAAATCATTTGGAGTTTGCTCCAATCGAGTAAATATTCAGAACACATAAACTCTCAAGGCAATTGTTATTAAGTAATAAAATTTACGAATTTTTTCGCAATTAAAATTATAATTAAAATTGAAATCGAAATCATTTTCCAATGCTAACACGAAATGGCAACAATTAATTGTCACGAGCACGCGTGTTCGCCAGCTGTAAGTTGCGCAACGGCATAAAGCCGAAGGTAAAGTCACCAAACAGGCGGCATTTAATTGATTGGCATGAAGATATGAATGACAAAAAATGTCCATAAGCCATAGGTGACTTATTAAAGCGGCTAATCAATGTGTGTCAATAACATAAGCCAAGCAAAAAATGACAATAAAATTGAAAAATGCATTTGTAAAACAAAAGCAAAGGCAACAACAAGAAAAATTATAAATTATTATGACAGAGTTACGAGTATGTGAAGACAGTAAGCTCTAGACGCGAGTATGCCAGCGTTATGCTTCACTAAGTCACTCGACTATCAGCTGCATAACTTCAAGAAAAAATTAATATTCATTGTCTAACACTTTGTTGCACTCTGCAAAAGTTCGCTCCAAAGAAAAGCAGTTGCAAAGGCTTGCGAAAATTTTCACCGCACTGTGCACCCGTCCACGCATGCGCACCAGGAGAAATTAGAAATGCAATTTGCATACAAAAACAAAAAAAAAATGTGAAAGAAAAAGCAGAAGAAAAGGCGGTAATTAGATAAGCAGAATAACATCGCAATGCGTTTCTGCATATGTAATGTGTAGCAGAAGCCATAACGGCGCACAGTTCAAGCGGTTTGCGTAATCGGTTAAGAAAGTGCCAGAGCACACGACCGCAAAAATATAAGTATGTGTGAAGAGAAATGTATTAACGAAAACAAATATGGGTTATGTAAGAGTTAATTACTAAACGAAACATACCCGATACACTTGCACATGCTAATACGCGCGACGGACAATGCGAAATCAATCAAAGAGTGGAAAATTAGACAAAATATTGCCACGAAATGGATTTGTTGAATGCCGTCGATTTCACAATAGAAAAAAAATGCCATAACAATTGCTGCTAATTAAGTTTTTACAGTTGTTGTTGTGGCTGCTGTTGTCTACATTTAAAAAATGAATTTAACGTCTGCTCCCGGTTTGCAGATTGGCGGCGCTGTTGGCCCTAAAGGCTCAAAACAGTGTCGGATGAAGTCAATTTATTTTTCGCTTTGCGTTTGGAAATCGTAAACTTGAGATTAATGATTGCATCGCTTAGCGTGTTTTGGCAGTTTGCTACAATTTAACCTTTTAATTTTAGCCAAAAGCTGCTGGCTTTTAGTTGTTTTTTCTTTCCTTTTTTTAAGTGAACTTTTTATTTGCCTGTGGGTTATAATGTAAATAGAAACCCTTCGATTTTAGAGGAAAATATTTACTAATATATTTTCACTTTTATTTGAGCCAGTGTTATACTCGTATTAATGTGTCTAATGACAGCATTTACACTCATTTAACATATGCTAATGGAATGACAACTTACTTTAAAAACAGCTTTAGAGGCACTTTTGTATTGAAAGTTAATGCTTAAATATTACAGATATATTTCTTTAGTACTTAAATGGCTTAGAATAGTACTTTGGTTAGAAATATGGCCAGAAATAATATTGAAATAGGAAAGCATAGACAATTTTGCACTTAAAACTCTGCGTATTAGAAGTAAAGCTTCCTTCCCTGAATTGTGAGTGGAGCTTACAAGCTTTATTAGAGATATTTCGTATTTCTATAAGCGTTTTTCAGATTCTTAGGTTCTAGTAATTATAAGATTAGATTGTGTTATAATTGAAGTACGATATATGTATATCGTCACCTGAAATGCAAAACTACGTATCATGAAAAAAAATCGAAAAACAGTTTTTATTATATTAGTTTTTAGTTTTCCACTGTCAGATACAACCAATATATGATCAATATATAACAATTTTGTCACTAAAACTCAAAATTTGTTGCAAGATGAGTGGTTCCTATTATATCGTTATTTATGGCCTGTAAATTTATAAAATGTGATGTTATGTTATTTTGCATTTTAAGTGCGATGTACACATAAATACTTACATATATACTCTATTTCTGCTAAGGAAATTTTTTTTTTTGTATATTAAAGCCTACTCCAATATCCTTCATTTGATACTACTGTTGTCGTATGTTCATCAAAAATCTTAAATTATTATTTAAATTTTGGAACAGGTGGCAACTCTTAAAAAAAAAATAAGTGCAATTAGTGCATTAGTTATATGTTCACATTACAAAATTTTATTTAAATTAAAATAATAATTTAGAAAAAATACTAAATAGGTGGCATCACTTCTTAAAAAATTAACTCGTTTATAAGCAAAAATGTTAATTTCAAAATATCGTGTTGAATATGTTGTAATAAATTATTTTAAAATTTTTTAAAAAGATGGTAACCCTTTCGAGATATTTTTTTAAATCAGATCCCTCTCATAAAAATAGAAACAATTTTTTATTTTATAATTAATCAGAGGATCAATTACTCGATCTGAGAACCAATTACTTGATCCTCTGATTAATTATAAAATTGAAATTTATAGATAGTATTAACATGAATAAAAAGGTGGCAATTCTGTTAAAAATATTTCCAACCATTAGCTTCCGAAACCATTTCAGTTGGAAAGCTTACCAAAATTATTGTAT
This sequence comes from Bactrocera zonata, assembly GCA_037783105.1. Lineage (NCBI taxonomy): Eukaryota > Metazoa > Arthropoda > Insecta > Diptera > Tephritidae > Bactrocera > Bactrocera zonata. The sequence goes on from JBAWJQ010000474.1 coordinate 124,295, forward strand.
AATATTATCATAAATATTACAATAAATTTAAATTAGATGGCAACCTTTCGAAGGAAATATTTTCCATTGTAAACTGTCTAAAGCTGTTTTAGTTTGTTATGCATATGTTTTATAATTTGAAAAATTTTGTTTTGAGATTCTTCTCTTTTCTCCATTGTCACTAATAAATTTGTATTTTATATTATTATATATATTACAATAAGTTTTAAATAGGTGGCAACCTTTCTAAGGAAATATTTTTCGTTGAAAACTTTCTAAAGCAGTTTAAATTTGTTATCTATATGATATTGTGTTTTCACCTGAAAAAAAATTCGAAAAGTTCGAAAATTTTTTTGGAAATTGTGGATTCATATTTTGGACCTTTTCTCTTAATTGTCAACAATAAATTTGTATTTTAAAATCTTTAAAAAGTATTAAAAAAAACGTTATTCTTTTAATTTGTAACTTACTTATCGATTTTTCACCTCTCTTGAAGTTGCGGTATATATTTTTTGAAACCCTTGTCCTCATATGGGGAAAGCGAGTTCGCTGCATAAGTCTTTTGTTCCCATACAGCAAAACGCTGAAGTACGCGCTGCAATGAAATAAGGAACTACAAAATACTGTCATTGTTCTAAAAATAATTTGTAAAATAATTAAAATTATGGAAAAATTGAAAAAAGCTTAAAAGTATTGTGAGTTCGCTTTCATATTGTCACTTGCACCTTTGAAATCTTAACGAACCGGCTTATGACACAGCAGATGTGCGGTTGCTTCGGCATTTGAAGACGTACGTTAATGTGTTTGTATGCCGCTTATTAATTCTGCGGTCTTCAAAAAGTTATAAAAAGGCGCAATTTATGTGTTTTCGAAAATCTACCGAAGATCTTTCGAGATGCAACAACAGCGGCACTCGTCAGCACTCGCCCCAAGGCATTTACAAACATAATTATTTCTGGCTTATAACAAACAGCACACACATACTTGTTGTGAAGTGCATGAGCACACACACCAAACACATACATATACAAATATATGTTTGGCTTTTTGTGTGTGTGTGTTGGTGAGTTTTAAATGTTTGTTATATATTTGCATATTTACTATCAGCGTTGGTGCATTCATTAAGCGGCATTCTTTTGTTGCACTCCTCGTTGCTGTTGTCGCTGTTGTTGCTGTTGTTATTGTTGGTTATTAATGGCTTTATTGCTGCTGAGTGCAGCAAACGTGTTTTACTTAAAACAACAATAACAAAAATAAAGTAATGTTATTAATAATAATAAAGCTTTTGCCGTTTTCTGTTTTCTTCGAATCAAAGTTGTAATTGCGTCTGGCATTTGTAGATTTGTTTCTAATTATCTTTATGCATATTAAAAATGCTTTGCTTATTACTTGGCATATGACAAGTCATCATCTTGCTTAATATATGTTTTGTTTGCGCTGCTTCAGTCGATTTGCCTTCAATTCTTGGCTTATTCTTGGATATATTACAACTTAAGAAATGGCAGTGTTTACAGTTAAGCATCTTCAATGCTACGCTCATTGCCATTAAGCGTATAAGTTAGCTAGTACAAGTATGCAAATCTGTTGATCTAAGACGTTTCATGTCATTGTAAGCTCTTTCGTTTGAATTAACTAACGTGAGTTCAAGTTTGGAATTCTTGGACTTTGTTGTGCCCACTTTGAAAGCAGATATCTGTGTGATCAGTTTTGTAAATAATTGGACGAAATGCCAACAATTCTGCATGAATATAAAGACAATAGTATGAGTAGAGTTTTTGTTGGATATACTTTTATATTTTTTTGTATTTAGAAGAAGTATTTATATTCCAAATATTCTTTCAAACAGAGCTTTTTCAATTCTTTGGATTAGGATGAATGCCCGCTGGGAAGAAATATTTGTCAAATGAAGAGGTGATTACCAAAACTGCGGCCTATTTTGAAGTAAAGCACAAATCGTGCCATAAAAATGTTATCGAAAAGTTAGAGGGTTGCTATAATCCGTGTCCGTTGTTGAATAAAAAACCGAAATTTTCCAAAAAATGCGGACTTTTCAATTGACCTGTTAAGTTCATCTGTCTATTTATACCTACTTGAGCTAGTCCTTCAGTTTTTGTGATATCGATCTGAAATTTTGCATAATCACCAATATTGGACAACTAATTCATATAAAGGGTGATTTTTTAAGAGCTTGATAACTTTTTTTAAAAAAAAAACGCATAAAATTTGCAAAATCTCATCGGTTCTTTATTTGAAACGTTAGATTGGTTCATGACATTTACTTTTTGAAGATAATTTCATTTAAATGTTGACCGCGGCTGCGTCTTAGGTGGTCCATTCGGAAAGTCCAATTTTGGGCAACTTTTTCGAGCATTTCGGCCGGAATAGCCCGAATTTCTTCGGAAATGTTGTCTTCCAAAGCTGGAATAGTTGCTGGCTTATTTCTGTAGACTTTAGACTTGACGTAGCCCCACAAAAAATAGTCTAAAGGCGTTAAATCGCATGATCTTGGTGGCCAACTTACGGGTCCATTTCTTGAGATGAATTGTTGTCCGAAGTTTTCCCTCAAAATGGCCATAGAATCGCGAGCTGTGTGGCATGTAGCGCCATCTTGTTGAAACCACATGTCAACCAAGTTCAGTTCTTCCATTTTTGGCAACAAAAAGTTTGTTAGCATCGAACGATAGCGATCGCCATTCACCGTAACGTTGCGTCCAACAGCATCTTTGAAAAAATACGGTCCAATGATTCCACCAGCGTACAAACCACACCAAACAGTGCATTTTTCGGGATGCATGGGCAGTTCTTGAACGGCTTCTGGTTGCTCTTCACCCCAAATGCGGCAATTTTGCTTATTTACGTAGCCATTCAACCAGAAATGAGCCTCATCGCTCATCGGACACGGACGCGAAACACATTTCGAACCGAACACTGATTTTGGTAATAAAATTCAATGATTTGCAAGCGTTGCTCGTTAGTAAGTCTATTCATGATGAAATGTCAAAGCATACTGAGCATCTTTCTCTTTGACACCATGTCTGACATCCCACGTGATCTGTCAAATACTACTGCATGAAAATCCTAACCTCAAAAAAATCACCCTTTATCAGTCATACAAACTGAATGATCAAATCAATACTTTTTCTTAAGAGTTGAAATCACAGAACGGAACCGTAATGGGTTTGGGAGTGGTTTGCAGCTTTGATTTTTAAAACGGATAATACACTTCTACAGATGAAAGAATCCACAACTTCATCTTGTATATTAGGGTAGGTTAGGTTAGATGGCTGATAAAAGATCGCACGTGGACTACTATGTGAGGCCATAGAAAGAAAGAAGTCCTGTGTTCGAACTTACAAATTAAATCCCAAATATAGAACAGTTAAGAAAGAAGTATTGAGTTATTTCCACCTAATCTTCTTCCATACAGCCAACAGCATCTGTTGGATTCCCAGCCTTACTGCATGGATGCCTATGGGCCGTTAAAAGTCCCAAAACTAAGGAGAGGCTAGCCTTACTGAGGGCAAAGTGATCACTATATCTCTTGCAATCGATCTTGGGACAAAAGGCTTTTGCGACAGCGCACGTACGGATAGCGATGGCCAAGCTTCCGCTAAGCCCAGTTATCTAATGGTAGAACACAAGAGGATGTGGGAGCACCGACCCGATTTCATTCTATCGATAGCGGTTCTAGGGTGCCTTTTCTTGCTAGCTCATCAGCTTTACAGCTTCCTGCGATTCCGCTGTAGCCTTTAACTCATACCAGTCTTATCACAAAGACACTCGATGCTGTTAATGAGTTCAAGGAGTGGAGGAGTGGAGGAGCGGATGGCCACTTCTCTGAAGGAGGCTGCACTCCGGAGTAGTAAATCTACTGCTACCTTAATCTTTGCAACCTCAGCCTGGAAGACACTGCAATAGTCAGGAAGTCTGAAACTGGAGTTGATAGTGAGCTCCTGACAGTAAACCTCTCCACCAACCTTACCCGAAGCTTTGACCCACCCGTGAAAAAGTTCGCAGCTCCCTCACCGGTATATGGGTAGAGAAAAAGCGTCAAGAGTTCGGTTAGGCGACTCCATGACACAAGTGATCCGGTATGAAGTCAATCTGAGTCAGTATTTCCGAGTGTTCCGACACGTGTTCTTTTAGAAACCCAGACTCTCTGAGCCTCATGGCAACTTCCGCAGCCATACACCTTCCGGCGATGTGCAAGAGTAATATGTGCGAGATGGTATTCCATAGAACATAATGAGCTTGACTATGGTGTTGTAGGGCCGGAGGACCACTTTCCGTGAAAGCCCCTCACTTTTTGCCAATGACTCCTCATCTTATCTATTAAAGTGACCTAAAATCGTAGTAAATTTAACATATAAGTTGAAAATTTCATCAAAATTTTTTAAGTAAGAAGTCCAGTAATCACGCATTCTATTCTGATTTTCAATGAATCAAATTAGTGACGTTGAATTTATAACCAACGCAACATTCTTTTCACACACACACATGCCTTAGCGAAACTCTTTAACTTTTATTTGATGAGCCATTCATCAAATATACTAAAATTATCGCATTATTGAATATAAATACCATCACGTCACAAATGCAGCTTAAACTCTGATTTAAGACGAAATTCGCATTTTGATAAACGACCTTGTTGGCCTGTCAAATTGCTGTGCTTACTCAACAGTTCGTGTACAAGAAGTTTCTATTTCTGCAGCGCGCAGCGTGAAGCAATCAGCAAAATGTCAAAACTATAAATTTATGTCAGCTACCATTTTCTATTCACCACTCGGCAGTCGCCATTGCTATTGTTATTGACGTCATAGTGACGAAGTCAATGCAGTTATCATCAGGTTCGTGTTGCAAGTCTTTTATTAACACGAACGCGAAAATTCCAGAGAGTCACTAAAGAGCTAATCATAACGAAGTTTAAGTAGAGTTGAACTTTTATTAAGCCACGTTTCGCAATAAAGCTGAAGCATGTAACTGTTTATTAGATATTATAGACCGCGTTGCTAGCAAACCAAAGTAGAATAATGGCGCTGCAATGTACGCAAAAAACGAAAAAAAAATCAAAAAAAAAAAAAATGTTATTTAAAACTGGTGGCATTTGGCGGAAGCACTTATCATAAATTTTTCTGCTTTTTTTTATATTTTTTTTTACAATTTTTTTTATAATTTTTTTTTTTTTTTAATGTGTCTTTTAGTTCATTTTTCATAGCGACAGCAATTTGAGCCAGCGCTGTGGCTTATGAAAAATTACCACGACTTTTGTGTTAATTTGACAGTGAGAAATTGCTAGAATGACAGCTTAGCCTTAGCTATGTGCCGAATTTAAGCGCTTTCGGTTAAATGGCATTTAGCAAATATTTTATGTGCAACTGAGGGGAAAAATAAAAATCACAAAGTGGCAGACAAAAAAGTCGCACAAGCTGTTGCTGTGACACGAAAAATGCCAGCCATTGACGCCATTGTAAAGGCTGTAAAGCTGCACGCTCGCCGCTTTGCTACTTTGGAACACTTCAAAGTGCTTGTTGAAGCAGCGAGCAGCGAGCAGCGGTCGTTGTCACTTCGCATGCTGAGAATGTCAACGCAAATGCGGTTGACTGCCTATTTTTCGCAGACCAAAAAAGAAAAAAAAAACACAACAACATGCAACATATGCAATTAGGCAACATGTTCCATACGCTTCAAGTAGCTGCTATATTTTATATGTAACTTGCCGGCCGTCAGCTCTAGAACTGCAATCACACACATATGCAAACACAGAAAAAAAGATAGAAATTCAAATTCTATTCAAATGCTTGTAATTGCGCTTGTTTTTGCATCAGTCCGCTTGCCAAGGGTGCTGCTTAACGCTCTGTGACAAATCAGTGGAACGGAAGTTACTCACCCATCAAGCAAAACGACTTGGCTGGCTATCGAGTGTCCATAGTGTCTAGAAACCATTCAAGTGTTGAATTATTGCTTTGCCACATTTTGTAAACGGCTGTGTTTGTGTGTGTGTTGGAAAATTTCGCAATTTAAGTACAGATGCATGGTTGTGCATGTTTCTTGGTTGCGATTGGCTGGGTGTTGGCAAATGTGGTCCAGTGTTATTCGGCTGGCGTGGTGAGGTCGTCGACGAGTGTTGAGTGTTGGTCAGCGCCAAAACAATGAGTCATGAACGTGTTTGAAAATAATATTTTATTGGCATTCTGAATTTGCTAAGTGCAGCCATTAAGACTCCGACTAGTCGCAGTTGACTAGTTGAGGCAAAATTTGCATTATCAGTTTATGTAACGGTGTTTTTTTTTTACAAGTTGTGCTGCCTTGAAGATCGATAAAAAAAAAAAAGTAAACTTAGATTCAAAAATAGTACTGAATATTGATATCGATATGTTTGCTTATTTATGAAAATATTGTAAACAAAATGCCGGCATTTATTAACGGCGTGCAAATTATAGCAATATTTCGATAATTATATTTTTGACATTTTTTAAAGTTATCGAGTAGTAAATATCGATATTTTAACATTTTTATAATTATCGAGTACTGAATATCGATATCAATATTTATGCTTATTTTTTGGTATTATCCTAAATTTATTAAGGGCGTACGAATTACAACAAAATATCGATATTTATATCTTCGATATTTTTTTAAGTTATCGATTACTAAATATCGATATTTAACTTAATTGGGAGAAAACCTAAAATAATATGCTATGTACAAAGAAAGTTTATTGGCTTATTTATACATTAATTATCGATCTATAAATATATCGATTTATAATTCAGCTCATCCCAAATATTAATACAACATAACATTACAAGTGAGAAAATATAAAGTAAGTTAGAAAGCACTAACAGCTTCTATATTACAATAATATATCAATATTTATAATTTCGATATTTTTAAAATTATCGAGTACTAAATACTGATATCGATATTTTCGTATTTTTTAGAGAAAATCGGATATAAAATGTCTAAAATTAATAACTTCGTACGAATTACAGCAAACTATTAATATTTTATAAAGTCAGCGATAACTAAATATCGATATTTATATCTTCGATTTTTTTTAATTATCTGGTATTTTCTTCCAATATTTTATTATGAAATAATATGCTAACATTTAATTTCCAAAAACAAGTTAATCGATTTGAAAATATATATCGATTATAGTATAGTGTTTCTATAAAGTTTGAACACGCTAATGTCCAAAGGTGGTTATGAAAACCGTTTTGTTTGTTCAATTTGCTTCAAATTTGAAATTTTTACCTTATTTATAACAACAAATTTTGAAGTATAAACTTAAATATAGTAAAATAACAAGAACATATGTGTGCGAAAAATCTCTCACTTATGTAAGATTTTAAATAAAAATTTTTTTTTTTTGAAGAATTTCATTGCAATAATAACGACGTCAATGAATGTATATAAGCTGGAGCTAAGTAATTCAGCCAAATTCACAGCATTGAAGCAGAAGGGCAATAAAATTGATGTTAAGATACTGATTAGCTTAGCAGAGCTTAGAGGCTATTAGGTTCTGATTCCAAGAAAATATTTCAATTATTGCAATTTTGTTAAAAAATATTAAAATAAAATATTGTTTTTTTTTTTATTTCTGCAAAAATTTCATATATTTTTTTATAATAACCAATAAAGACTAACCTTTTTTATTTAATATAAAACACATTTCAAAGCTTGTAAAATAATATTTCTAAAAATCCACCGACTGCTTGCTAAAATCACACAAAAGTGAGTGAAGAATGAGTAATGTCTGCGAGAACAGCATCAGCTGTTGAAAATTAGCAAAAATTTAAAGTCTAGCTTGACTAGCTGGCTGTTTTAGCACATGTTTTTTGCGTTTTTATGGCGTTTATTTTGATGTACTTTACTTGTGCGGTGCCATTGGCTGATAAACCAAGGACGACTGCTATTTAAACGCTGCTGTGAGCGGTTGCACTTTGCTGATTTTTGTTACTGTTGTTGTTGTTCTTGACTACAAGCAATTACTCGCTTGTTTCTAGTACACTTGCCGGCTGCTGCAGCTGCACCCCTCTGCTGATATTTAATGCTATTTTATTTATTTTATGTATTTTTTTGCTGCAACCTGGCAACATGTGACGCGAGTTGACTTATCACCAAGCATATCGCAGCATTGTATACGAAACTTTTGCTTAATTTCGCTTATTTTTAATTTATTTTCGGTTTTCTGCGCAAGGCGTTGCCCAAGTGCTGGGCGAACCTGTACAAGATGCACAATTGCCCGCCACTTGTGCCCTTTTTCTGGCTGAAATTGCAGGAAATGCGAGCGCTCATGCAAGGCAAGCAATGAAGCGCGGCGGTTTGGGTCTATTATTATTTGAAATGCGAAAATAAATAAATATGAAAGTGGAGTCACAGCAAACAAATGCAAAATGCATCAGCGATGTTAGGAAATTTAATTTAATAATATGCGCTGCATCACAGCAGGCGGAAGCGCGGGCGTAACCACTCTAGCGATTGCATTGTGATGAGATTCCTGCTGCAGAGACACATAATAATGTTGTATTTGCTCTGCGCATGCAACTGCATAGTTATGAGCGAAAAGTGGGTTTCATTTAATAAATTTATGCAGAAATATTGCGTATTATATTATGCGCATGTGCAGTTATTTTAATTTTTCTTTTGTAATTTTGTTTTCGAATTTTTCTTTTTGAAAATTTGTATTATAATTTTTTGTAAGTTTTTTTTCTGAATTTCTGTTTGAAATTTTTGTTATTATTTTTTGTAATTATTTTTTCGAAATTTTCTTAGAATTTTTTTTTTATTATTTTTTGTAATTTTTTTTATTTGTTATTTATATTTTTTTAAATTTATTTCTAAGTTTTTAACAGAAAATTTTTTATCAATTTTTTGTTTGTATTTTTTTTTTGCAATTTTCTTTCTTCATTTTGACACGCACCGCACTTGCTGACTGCTGCCATTGCATTTGCATTCGCCACCAGTCAGCCGCACCGCACCATTGTTATATGACGCGCAGCTGTGATTTTTCATTTGACTTCTTGTACACATCACGTTTCTGTCATAAACACACTTCACACACAAACATACACACATATGCATGGTAACTGTTGCTTATTCTCTGCACTGAATGGGCGCATTGTGGTTTGGCTCACTGCCTAATTTATACACATAAACACACGATACTCGGAGTTATGCGCATTTCCATGCATGTTGCATGCTGCTTATGTATGCGCGTTAGCATTTGCATAAGTAGTTATGTAACCCACAGCGTAAATTTTACAAGACACAGCTGTTAATTTTTTCAGTATTTCAAATCACAAATTTTGTTTGGCTTCGCTTGCTACGTGAAGTTCGTCGCTTAAGTCTTTTGTTGCTCTTTCTATGGCAAATCCATTTAATGCGTTTTTATGCTTAAATAACTTTATAGGCATCGATAACATTCAGATTTCAGCTGTGAACTATGAGATTTAGTAACACCGGCTAAAGGAAAATGTGTTAATATATACATATACATATGTATATTTAGGCAAACAATTTTGTTGGAGATTATAGGGTTGCCTTGTGTAATAATCCAAATTTTGTGAATGTATCTTGCAAAATAAAAAAATGTTCATACGAGAACATGTATTTCGATCAGTTTATATGACAGCTATATGCTATAGTGTCTGATATCGACAGTATTGACACGTGATCAGCTTTTTGGGGAGAAAATTACGTGTGGAAATTTTCAGATCGATATATCATAATGGCAGCAATTTGCCTAGACACCGAAAGACGAACAGACAAAGTAAAATTCTCCACTTTTGTAAATAACAAAAACACAAATTTCAAGTATATAACTACACTAATGCAATAGATGGCGCTAAAATCGAATTGCTCGCCTCCGGGACCACAAATTCAGTTGGTTTATTTTACTCAGAATACCAAAAAAAGTGTTTTTACTTTATCTTAGCCGACTAATTTTAATGAAGGAACCTGCGGAACTCGGAAATACCACAATCCCGAAGTTATAATTTTTTAAAGCAACAATTTCGGGATTAAAAAAAATTCAAAAATTAATTTTTTCAGTTGCCATCATATATATGGTACATTTTAATTAAAAAATGTATTACAATCCCGAATTTATAATTATCGAATCCCGAAAATTCGGTATTGAAAAAAATTTTCAAAAAATTTGTTTTTTTTTTATAAATGTGGCGCATTTGAAAAAAAAAACAAGTTCTGTATAAAAGAAAATTTTACAATCCCGAATTTATAATTTTCGAATACCCAAGTTTTGGGATGGAGAACAATTATCAAAAATTAAGTTCACCAGGCGTCATCATATATGTAAAGACACATTTTAATAAAAAATTTGCAGAACTCAAAAATATTACAATCCCGAATTTTTAATTTTCGTATCCCGAAATTTCCGAATTGAGAAAAATTTTTAAAAATTAAGTTACTATCAAATATATGGCACATTTTAATAAAAAAATTGTGAAAAACTTGAAAATATTATAATTCCGAATTTATAATTTTCGAATCCCGAAATTTCGGGATTGAGAAAAAATTTTCAAAAATTAAGTTCATCAGTTGCCATCCTAATGTGATGAGATAAGCATCAAAATTCTCGTGTTTTCGATAAAGGCGATCGCCTTCAAAATCTTAAGCCACAATTTTTGACGTTTAGTGTTTCGAGAAGAACATTACAGAAATTAATAGCTGCGCCGTCACGCGCAAACAATTCGCTTGCTTTACTAGGCAGCAAGTTATAAAAATATATATTTCGCTTGATAATTTAATGACAAACAAAGCAACGACAACAGCAACACTCATGTATGTATTAAACGACCGGTCGACCTTGTTCACATCAACAGCAACAGACAAAATCGACAACTGCACAAGATTTACTTTACTTAAACGTAGATAAATGAAGACAAAAAGAAAATAAACAATGCTGAAAGCAAAAAAATAAAATAAAATAGTAAAGTTGAATAAATATAAAGTATTATAGTAATAGGACTCATATGAAATAAAAGAATGAAATACGAAATGGCAGGTGTAAGATTTAGGAAGTCAATGGTCGAATAGAGGGGCATGGTTTTGTGCAATGGGTACAAAAAAAAAATTGTGAAAAATAAAAAATTAATTAAAAAAGAGCTAAAATGTAAAAAATAATGAATACAAAATATTATAAAAATTTATATACACATATTAAATAAAATAATAATAATAAAAAAAAAAAATTAAAAAAAACTGAAATGACATTTTTTTTTTAATTTTTTTATTATTATTAATTTTTTGTTTTAATTTACTTAAAATAAAAAATGCATAAATGTGAAAAAAATACAGAAAAGGGTAAAACAATAATAATTGAAAAATTAAAAATCTTAAAAAAAAATAAAACTTCTTAAAATTTTGTATAAAATAAAATAAATAAGTTAGTCAACAACTTTTAGGTTTACACACACATTTGTTTTATTTTTTTTTTGTTTTTTTTTCGTTTTTTTTTCGTTTTAAGCAACACATCAACTATTGAATTGTGTAGTTACTCATATAGACGCATTCATACATGTGGGTCACATATATACTGGGTGTGCTGCCAAGCAAAATTAGCAACTTGGCAGCACTTTACGCACGGTGCCACTGACCACTAATTAGCAACTCATATATGGCGCTTGTTTCAACATTTCAGCAAATTTACAATCTAGTCTTTGCACAATTGGGTATTTGCACACACACATACACACAAACAAATGCACCATTTAGCCGCTCAAATAATGCGCATATCGAGCCCTGCCCACCTAGTAGCTAGAGCAAACGGATATTGCCATATTGCCACAATGCGCTGAGTAACTAATGAATATATTTAACGAACTGATTTCTGGTTTTGCAGCAAATTAAATTAAGAAATATTATAAATTGAATTTAGAAGAACTCACGTCAAAAAATTTTATTGACAGAGCACGGACTTGGCTTAGAAGACTTCATTTGCTCGCCACACAGCAATTAGAAGCAATCAAAGCTCGTTGTTTATGGGAAAAAATGTTTTGTAGCGCAATTAATTATAATTGTGGTGTGTTTTTGTTATTATTGTGTTATTGTTATTATTATTTTTTTTTTTCAAAAAATGTAGCAGCAGCTAAGCTACACACTTGCAGTTCATAAATATACTTATGTATAGTATACAAGCGTTTTGAGCCGAGCGCATTTTTTCGAAAGGCAAATTAAACGGAATTGAAACGCCGCCACCTTAATGCTGACGCAATTTCCAGCTACCCAGCCATATTTGCAGTCAATAACAATGGAGAAAAAAGTGCCGAAAAACAAAATATCCGTAAAACACTGCTAGTCAGACCTGTAAAGTAAGAAATCTTAATGCTGTAACGGTTTAAAAAGCCATTACCGTTAAGGAATGCCATACAATTTTGACAAAAAACTCACTTGAGTGCTTTAGCGAAAGCATTTGCTTGTGTAAAAATTAAGATAACCAATTAAAGAAGGCATTTTTACAACGCCTTTTATGGTGGCAATCAAGCTCAGCCAAAAATCAAGTCAAATTAATAAAGAAAAGCCACATATTGTGCAACAATAAAAAATTTATGAATCTTCAAGTATGTGATAAGCACTTATGTAACACATTTGCTTTAATTTTTGTGCTTTATATAAATTTGTATTTTTCCGAAATTGACTTGTTATCGCATGTGTAAGCTTTTGGTGGGGTTTGAGTATGCGCGGCAGCCTTTTTTCCTTTCAGAAATTAAGTGCTGCCAATAAGAAGCGTTGATTGTGAATAAAAATCCTCTATAATGCAGTGGAGATTTCACAAAATTGGGCACTAATTTTTTTGTCATAATGCAAACCGAAAGATGTGTCAGGAGTTGGCTTTACTAAACCCTATTAAATGCAGTATTAGTCATTTCTGAATAGTGGATAGACTACTATGATTAATTATTCGAGTTGCTGAAAAATTGTTTGTTAAAATTTTTGAAATGTTCTTAAATTTAGTGTACGTAGTAAACTTAGACTTAACTAGGCTACTATAATTAATTATCTGAGTTGCTTAAGATGATCTTGATGATGAAATGTTCTTAAATTTGGTTTATGTAGAAAAATTTTACCTTTGATTTCATTCACCTCGGTCTTTGAACTCACTATCCTACTAGCTAATAAGTAATTAAAATACAATGTTGCCTACATTTAGGTGCATTTTAATAAAGTACAATGGCCAGCTGCATAAATATTTAAAATGTTTTGTAAAGTTGTATTTGCTAATTAATTACTTTTCATTAAATGTAACTTTGGCTATATAAAAATGTATTATTATATTCTCTTTAATTAATCTGTATGCTCCACTGATGTTACCCTAAATGTAGGCAATACAAATGGTAAAAATTACAGACTGAGTTTCACAATCGAATAAGATTCTATAGACTGGGGTAGAAGACTTTGAAAATGATAAAAAAAAGAAAAAAATCAAAGTGGATTGAAACCCATCGGAAACGAAAGATAAAAGAGGAGATTTCAGCAATCATAAGACCTACTCATATTTTAATAAAATTTGAAATTTTGACTTCAGACTTTTTGTTTGAAAATTAGCAGTTTTTCGATGTTAGTTTAATATAAGGAGAAAAAATAAATATTTTAAATAAAATAAATAAAAGTTGATTTACACAAAATTTCGTGAAAGAAAAAAATGTTGAACAAGATTAAAAGAAAAGAACCCAAAAGTTGAGTTATATGCATTTGGAACATACATTTTGAGGTTATGTGAAAAAAATCTGCTAATAAAAGTTATAGATCTTTCCATAACCTACAATATTGTCATACAACTTTTTTCTATAGGACTCGTAGTAATCAATGAAATCGAGATAATCCGTTTTAACCGACAAAAATTTAATTCACGCCCTTGCTTTTCCCGACCTCAGATCGCCAGTAAATTATTCTTCCATTTTAGCCTTTGTTTACGATGGGTTTCATCCTACTATACTTTTTTTGGGTTCCAGAAGTTATCTACTCTGATCTACTAAAAATATGCAAAGACATAGGGTTAAACCAGAAAAATTGTGATATATTTATAAAGGACTAGAAAAGAGTGGACTTTCTCAAAATGTGCTGCAAATAAATTAAAGTTAACAACATTGAAGCTCTTTGTACTGCCAGCAAAAGGTTTGTTGAGAATTCCAGCAGATTTGCTGAGTCATATTGGCTAACATTGAAAACAATTCTTATCTCTTAGTTATTTTTCCATACAAAATTGGCTGTTTATTTATATTTATATTTAATATATTTTTTTATATGATTTCTTTAGATTTTTCTCAAGACCATATTTTAAAAATCAATAATACCGCTCATAATTTATGTCGATTTATTATTTTTAAAGGCCTAAAGTCCATTATTCATATTACCATTCAAAGTACTGACTTTTCATACTGCAAACCCGCAATAGTTTCGCAACCACAAAGCTTTTGAATTATCCAACGAAATCTGTCTTAGCTGTAGTCTGCTTGACGTAAATCGAAATAAATTTACATAATTTATTGGCAAAACTGTGAGAGGCTGTGGTGGGCCAACCTCGCAGCTGTGCCAGCTGAGCATACAACACCTCAGCAAGCGTGTGTAGGTATGTGTGCTGAGGAGTACAGCTGTGTGCTGTCGATCATGCGGATTTGCTCTAGTTGTTCTTTGGCTTGTCGGTATGTCGCGTTCTCACCTACCTATCCACCTAAACTGTATTACCTTGTCTGCTGTATTGTCTTTTGGCAAGTCGGTATTAGTTTTACCGTGTTTTCTTACGCTTATTTGCTATTTACTATTATTTCTGCCAGCTATTTGCCGCTCTAAAAACTTTTATGGAATTCTTTTGGCTAACCGGAAATTAAGTTGAAGGTTGTACAGTCACAATTTGACCGAATGCATACAGATTTGTATATACAAGCGTGTGTACATACGTAAACACTTAACTCATTAGGCGAAAATTGTAGTCAAAAAAGTAGTGTGTATGTGCGTGTGTATATGTGTTTCCAATACAAAATTAGCTAATCAAAAATTTTAGTTTCAATTTTGTTTTGTTTGTTGCCTTAAGTGTTCGCGCCGCCATTTACACTCACACAATGCAATTGCAGTGATTTATCAAATTGTTTGAAAAATGGTTAAAAAGAACTGAAAATGTATGATTTGTTGCCACTTTAATTAATTTAACGATCTGCATTCAGTTTTGTTTGGCATTACGAGTAAAACGCCTGTGGCGTTAATATCGCATATCACTTTTCAATTATATATTTCGGTGTTATTCGTGCAGTCTTGCTGCGTTAAGTATGCCAGAGGCGTTTATTAAGGCATAAAAGCAACATTTGTTACTTAATGTTTGAAATCAATATTTAAATATTTTCGAAATCACCAAATACAATAAATACCAATATAAAACACACTGAAAAACACACGTGGTTACAGTGGCTTTCAAACTGCGTCAAAGACTGTTTACTTTGATTTTGGCCATTCGGAGGAACTTCTTCACTTCCAAGCACATTTTTGTATATGTATGCAAATATAACAGTTACTAGTTTGTAGAGCACAATGAGCGAAAATAAAGACTTTCAACAAAGCCATCATTAAATGGTTTGAAGCTGTCAATAATGCTTTGCCTTTCACTCTGTGCATTTAAATTTTTTATTAGGCTCATAAAAGTGTTTTGTATGCAATTTAAAGTTGTCGCATGTTAATAGCCAAAAACCGCATAAACTGATTTTCGTTTTAATTAAGACCACAAAGTGAACTGTGCTGGCGCGTTGCATGAAGGCGATGTCCCTCGCTGCTTTTTTGTCGCATAAAATGCAAATTATTTGGTTCACGAATTTAGCAAAATGAATTTAATCGTAGTTTACAATCTACAATTACTGTTATATTATAGAAACAGCATTTTTGGCGGTTAAATGTTTTCAACTCGAACGGGCAAAGACTCATGTATTGAAATGCTGATGCCTTCTTGTTTTCATAGCTCATTCTCTTAACTTTTTGCCAGTTTGTATTATTTAATGACCTTTATTGAACGAAATATGTACCATTTTGGTCAATCACTTTTAGCAATTTTTCCGTTAGAGACATTATTCCATCAGTGTAAAGCTTATCTGGTTTCTCGGCGAAAAACTGTGACAAGTAATTTTCACAGGCTTCTCTTGAAACCAACTTTACCCCATTGAGGGAGTTCTACTTGACCGAAACAAATGGTAGTCCGAGGTCAAGATCAGTGCTATATGGTGAATGCATGAAAACTTCCTAGCCAAGCTCGCCCGAATCATAAAAGATTTGTGTGTTCTGTGCGTTGTCCTGATGTAAGACGAAGCCCTTTTTGTTGATCAGCTCTGGACGTTTTTGTCCGATTGCTTGCTTCAATCTCATCAGTTGTTGACATAAAATATAGAGTAAATCGTTTGACCAGGCTGGATAGCTCATAGTGGATGATTCCTTTCCAATCCCACCAAATATTCAGCATAATCTTTCGAGGCGTCCATCATGGTTTTGCGACCATTTCTTGAACTTCACCAAGCTTGATCCATGTTCTTTTTCGCACTTTATTGTCGTATTTGATCCAAATATCGTCTCTTGTTACCATTAATTTCAGAAACGGTTCGATTTCATTTCGTTTCAGCAAAGAATCGCAGATGCTAATTCGGGCCATTAAATTTTTCACAGACAATTCATGTGGTACCCAAACATCGAGCTTCTTTTTGTAGTTTGCTTTTTAAATGGTTCAAAACCATTTGATGATGAATGTTAAGTTCCTTAGCGATATCATGGCTGCTTATGAGACGGTGCTGGTCAATCTTTTCCATAATTTCATCGACTTTTTCAACAATAGGTCGACTAGAGCGAGGTGTATTTTTCACATTGAAATTTTCAGAATTGAAGCGAGCGAACCTTTGTTGTTCTACATGAACTGATGCAGCGTTGTCTTCGTAAACTGCACAAATTTCATTGATGGCTTGCGTGGCATCCTTCCATTTTTTATACAAATATTTCAGAATATAGCGAATTTCTTTAATATTATTAATATTAAATTTTGAATGGCTGTAACTTTTTATCAACTTCCTCGAATTTGATTCTTTTTTGGATTAAATGAAGCTTAAAATCTCACCTTTCCAACACCATATGGTATGACACAATGTGGTTGGTGGCACCGGAAATATACAACATCTATTGATAAAATACGAAAAGACTTTTTCGACTACCCATGTTAGTAAAAAATGAATTAGAATCTTAAATTTCTGAGCTGAACAATTTTTATTTGCAATATATTTTCTCCTTCTCTGGCCATCGAAGCCAAGTGATGAACTTTGAGTCCACGCTCAGTAAGAAATGTGACTAATTTAGTGTCTTATGGCACTTGTAATTCTTCAGTAAGTTCATTAGCATAAAGCTGAGCTTCTTAAACATATTCTAAGCTAACTCAACAAGCTGTGACGTATAAAAGTACATAAAAAAGTAAAACTGCATACATAAAGCAAATATAAAAAAAAATTAAAACATATTTAGTTATACATACCTAAAAGGGAAGTGAAACTGATCGGTAATATTATAAATATGTATTAGAATATACAAATTAAAATATCACATAAAGAAATTTCGCTCATATACATATGTAAATACTTATTTTACGAGGAATAACCAGTTTCTGCTTTTACGTCGTCAATTTCGCTTTCTTTTTAATATTCAAAAATTATCTAATTTATTTGACAATCAAAACGTTTGAGCAAAAAGAAAAGGAAATCTCGACAGCTGTTGCCTAGGCATGCCTTTCACGGGCGGATACTGTGGCGATTTGTTGAAACCAGTTAGAAAGAAGGCCTTAAGCGTTGAGATGTTTAACGCCTTAAGCCTTTTATAGAATTCTGCGAAAGGTATCCGTCTACAATAAATGTTTCTGCGCTGCCAACTCATTGTTTTCGTTTTCATTTTTAATTTCAATTTCTTGTTCTGTTGTTCTGCCTAGCATTTACCTCTAACTCTAGAGAATAGCGTGTAGATTTTGGCCAATTACATAAAAGAACATATTAAATACAAAAACATGACTAAAAGTTATGTAAATTTGAATAAGCTTTGTCTGTCTTTGGCTTGCGGTGAGACTAGACATTCTCAAAGATAAATTGTGCAAACAAAAAAAAAAAAAAAAAAAAAATACCTTGAAAATCAATACCATCGCCAGCACTGCGAGATTTAGACGTACAGCGGTTCTTTCGATGTAAAAAATACTTTTATACACTATATAGGCTATATATATACTAGATATATTTGTATATGTATACTTATAAACGATTAATAGATTTGTATAAAAAAAAAATAAACTACATTTTAGAATAATTCTAAAAATACAAATTTTGCTTGATTTAGTAAATTAGTTATTGTTTGGCTTTTGCCTCATAATTTTTCTTCTACATTTTTTAGTCTTTTGCATAAATCAAATTAATCGACATTTAATTAACCAACACACAGGCAAACACTTATATACCCAGGTGTAGCGCCTGACCTTGGCGCGGCAGAGCTATTCGTTTGTTGTGTCTGTTTGTTATTGTTTTTGCTTATTTTTTTTGTTAAGCTTCAAGTTTTGTCAAATAAAACACAAAAATTAATTACCCACCAAGTGCGGTGTTGAGTGCTGGTGTGACGTTGCTTCAGTTTCAGTTGGCCAGTGGCATCTTCGCAGCAAAGCGTCACAGCACAAGCACATACATAAGTGCTGAAAAATATGCATGGCTTGCATTTCAATTATGCGTGCTATTTGCCTTCACACACACATACACAGACACACGCATTCGCATGCAAAGTAATGATGCTTTGTACGTGTTAACCTTTTGTGGATTTAGTACTTTCCGCTTCAGCCTTATGCTAATATACAGCGATTACGAAGAGACGCTTGCTTGACAGCGGGTGAGTAACGTCTTGGGTGGGGGTGTTCACACACTGGTAGAATTGCCGCTCTGTCGATTTTTGAAGCATTATTTACGTGATAGCAATATTGAAATGTTGTTGGCTTAAAGTTATTTTCAAGTCTATTTTTGTATTTGAAATAAATTATATTTTGTTGGATTTAGAGTTAGGGGGCATAAATTAGTAATTTATTGATACATATTAATTAAAAATATTGAAGTTATTAAAAATTTACATTTTTCATTTTTCACTTTGTTACTTATAAACAAGTACAAAATAACATAATAGGGTTGCCACATTTTTTTCAAAAATATTTTCTTAGAAATTTTTAAAAAACACTTAAGGAGTATTAGTACAATATTAAAAACTTAATAATTTATTTCTGTTGCAACATTACAGAAAAAAAGCTTTTTCAAGACTTATGCTCTTTAAGTAAAAAAATACTTCAATACCTATGCCCTTTTTGTTGTTTTTTTATATTTTGAAAGGAACTTTTTGGGAAAAAAATAGAAAAAATTTTGGCAAACCTATTTTTAAGAGGTATGCTCTTTAAAAAGAAAAAAATTTTAAATACTTGTGTCCGATTTGTTTTTTTTTTATTATTTTAAAATAAGATTTTTTAGAAAAAGATAAAAAGTATGTGGTAACCTGCTTGGAAGTTATGCTATTTAAGTATATAAAAACTATAGTTTTTTTGGTTATTTTTATTAGTTTGATAGAGGATTTTTGAGAAAATAAAAATATGTGGCAACCCAATTTTTGAAATTTATGCTCTTTAAATACAAAAAAATCTTTTTAATACTCATGCCTCTTTGATTTTTTTATTATTTAGAAAGAGAACTTCTGAGAAAAAAATAGTAATATGTGGCAACCCTATTTTCGAAAGTGTATGTTATAGTGCAATTCTAACTTTAAATTGGGTTATATTTTAATATTAAGTTTAATTACGTAAATACAAAGTTTTATATTAATATTCAAACTGCAAAGAAAACAATAAATTGGCAACTCTTATGAACAATTAATCCGAATTTTTTCATATATTTGCAAAGATATGTCTTTGAATTTCATTTCGTTTATTTATTTGGCAACTCTGTTCAAATTTTAATATATTCTGAAAAAAATTCGATAAATTTTAACAAGTCGAAGATATTAAAATTCTAAAATGTAATGTTACTTATTGTTAGCCATTTTATAATCAATTTCTTATAATTTATAAAAATAATTAGTGCAATTAATTGTCAACGCCAGTCCAAAGTATTTTTATGAAAATTTACTAACATAGTTTGTTCCATATCTTACGAAAAATTTCTTATATTCGTTAAAAAGTATTACATTTAAAATAAAAAAAAAATATATAAAAAAAAATATTTTTCAATTCGAAACATTCAAGGCTTGCCATAAATATAAAAAAATCATTATATCAATTAATTATTTCCCATATTTAATGTGCCTCTACCGCTGACGCCACCACTGTTTCATCGCCCGCTTTATTTACAATTCATCGCCACATTCATTTTCGTGCCAATTTCCAATTACTTAACATTTTGTCCAATGACAACAGTCACAAAAAAGAAAAGAATAAGCAAATAGAGAATTGTATGCCGTGACAAATAGCCAAGAAGTCGCTCGTATAGATTTCAAAACTTCTTTCTTAACTATATTTTGTCTTACATTTTATTTTTATTTTTCATTCTATTTTATTTGTATTTGCTTTTTTGCTTATTTTATAATCGTGTGGTTTGGCTCATTTGTTAATTTGCTTTGCCGCCGTCTGCTTAATTGCAAGCTAACGGATTGTGTTGAACAGATTTAAAACGAAGACTTGTCGCCTGTCACCTTCGCGCTCACCTGTCGCCAGTCGCCTGTCATTCTTTGACAATTCGCAATTTAGCCGCAAATGATGTGTGAAATGGTGTTAGCGATCTAGTAACTGAGCCGCTGCTGTTCTGCATATTAAACAAAATATTCGGCCAGAAATTATCAAATATATAATATACATACACATGTATGTATGGTATATACATACATATAAATATATGTATGTAACTGATATTTCCATATTAGCTCGCATTTATACGTATAATTCTTTGCTCAAACATTGGCCGATGCTAGAAACTTGTTTCGCATAAAATGTGGGTGAGTTTTGTTTGTAAAATTTGTAATAAAGTGCTGGCATGACTTGAGCATACAATGCAGTGCTTTTTGGGCTCATTAAGCAATTTTACGATTACTTAAGAAATAAATACATGAGACAGAAATTAATGTTATGCATTTGTGGCGCGCAGGAATTGACGTTTTTGAGGCAACATGGAAACTGTAAAAAAAAAATTGTGAATTTTTATTTATTTTTTATTATTATTAAAGTCCATTTTATATTTTCTTTTTACAATTTTACTTTGTAATAATATTAATCGTTTGAAAAGTATCAAATCTTGATAAATATGAAGATCATGGAGTCGCCAAAACGAACTCTGGCGGCTGGGTGGGAAGAAGGTTTTAGAGAAGAGGAGCAGTGAGCTTCTTAACGGATGGGTAAAGGTAGAGAGGGAGATTTGTGGAGGGGTTTACTGTCGGTAGCTCTCTATCAACTCCATTTTCAGACTTCCTGGCTAATGCAGTGCCTTCCAGGCTGAGTTTGCAGCCATCAAGGTAGCGGTAGATTTTCTGCTCCGGAGTGCAGCCTCCTTTAGAGAAGTGACCATTCACTCCGGTAGCAGAGCAGTGATACTAGCCTTGAACTCGTTTACAATGCGTTCAGGGTTGGTCGCAGAGTGCCTAACCTCGCTATCAATAGCATCGAGTGTCTTTGTGATAAGGCTGGTATGGGTGCCAGGCCATAGCGGAATCGCAGGTAATTGCAAAGATGATATCAGATCTCACTATCGGTAGAATTGGAGGGGATCAGTGCTCCCGCATCCTCTTGTGTTCTACTACTAGATAGCTGGGCTTCGCGGAAGCTTGGTTACCAACGGTACTTGCGCAGTCGCAAAAGCCTTCTGGCCCTAGATTGATCGCAGGAGATCTAACGATATCTTTGTTCTCAGTAAGGCTAGCCTATCCCTAGTTGTGGTGCTTTTCACAGGACATAGCCCTATTGGCGTACATGCTGTAAGGTTGCGAATCTTAGCAGACGACGTCTGCAGAAACTGTTAGGAAGAAGATGTTGTAGAAAAAACTTAAAACCTCCTTCGTGATTGGGAGTTTCCAGCCTTAAACACTTGGGAGCGCATACCTTCAGACATCCCATCGAACTGGCGGGAGTTGAAATAAAACGCCTATGCCTATTTATATTAGCTACTAAGCGTTTTCCAATCTGTAAGCCCGAACAGGAGTTCTTATTTTCTATGGCTTGACAAAGAACTACATATGAATACCAGTTCACTCGCGATTTTCGATCAGCCATCTAACCTTATCTAACCTTAGTTTTTAGGAATTATAAAAGAATCCAAAGGATTGTAATTTTACTAAATTTTGAATATGCTCATAAATAAATTTCATTAGAAAAAATAACGAATGTAAGGCTGCTTTCTCAACGTAACCAGCTTTTCTGTCCAGTTAATAGAGTTGTTCGCTTAATTGAGCGTCCATTTAATATAGCATTCTCTGTATTCTTTATTTATGACAAACAACGTGACACTTTTTATATATAAAGATTTCCCGCAAAAGCGACAATTCGGGTTTTTGATTCTTGTAAATCTAATATTATTTTTAAGCGGAATGCTGAAATTCAAATCGATTTTATATTTTCAAAGCTGCTTTACTAGTTTAAAGACTTTTAAGAAGGAAACTTTAAGAGAGAGAGCAATAATATGCATAACCAGCTAAAAAATTATCTAAATAAACATGAATTCATAAATTAACACAGAAATATTATAATAATTTGTATCAAATATTTAAATGAAAAAAATCATATCTTTAAAAAAATATTTCTATTAATAATTCTTTTATGCTTTCAAGTTAGATAAACGCTGAATATAAAATTAAAATAAATAAATAAAAAATATTTATGTCTCTGCATAAAACTTGTTAAGGCCAATGTGACTCAAATGCATTATTCATAAATAAATAAATAAAGTTCTTGCAGACAACGAAACACTTTTTATATTATTTTCTAGTGTTGCCCATAAATTGTAACGAGTATGTGAAGAGACCTCAAACAGTTGAAGAAGTACTTAAACCTTTTCAGAGTGGAAGTTGCACGGCGGCGAAGTGCCCAAAAGCGCCGGTAAGACATTTTCAAGTACTTAGACTGCCGACTGCCAAGTGTGTCTTTGGCTAATTTGAATGGCATTAAGTGTGACTTGCAGTCAAACGCACATTTCCAAACGCCGAGACGACGACGTTCGCTGGCGCTGACCCGCAAAAGGCATGTTTGTTTGGTTGCTTGTGTGTATGGAGTGTGCGAACAGCGAATGCGTCGGTCGGCAACTGGGTCAATGTCAGGCAGAAAATTATTTACAAAATTATTTATAATTTGTAGCAGAAATATGTATATGCAAAAGCACAAGAGGCAAGCGAAAACAATAAAACATTTGAAAACTCCATAAAAGTGACGAAAATGTAAAACAAATAAATTACAGACAAAATTTTGTAGGTTGGTAGGTGTGTGTGTGTGTGGAGCTGTGTGCGTTGTATGGGAAGCGCAGCGTAAGCGATTAGCACGAAAATTTTTATTTAATGAATACATCACGTGTAAAGCAGACTAATATACTCAACTATACATGTATATATATATATATACATATTCAAGTATTTTTATGTACATACATACATATGTACATGTAGGTGCTGCTT
The DNA here is from genome assembly GCA_037783105.1 of Bactrocera zonata. NCBI lineage: Eukaryota > Metazoa > Arthropoda > Insecta > Diptera > Tephritidae > Bactrocera > Bactrocera zonata. The sequence continues at coordinate 147,962 of JBAWJQ010000474.1, forward strand.
TGGCACTCGTGACACCGATTTTTATTATTTTCCTTATCTTCACGCGCATTGTTTGTGCGTTGACCTTTATCTATGGCGAAGTGATTGATAAATTTTACGCCAACAACAACACATGCGACCTTTATGCCGAGCGCGCATGGTAAGCACAGCCCACAAATGTAAGACAAAGGTGTTTATGTGCGTTGGGCCGCTGTCACGCTTGCACTGCTTTTCTGCGTTAAATTTGACCTTTTGCTGTATTTTCAGGGCGGCGTTTATGTCGCGCTTGAATGCGTTAATTTCGAAATTGCTGCTCACGTGTGAAAAAAGCGCGTAAGTCCGTGGCAAATAACAGAACTAAAGATTACAGTAGAGATAAAAGTAAATACGACACACACACATGCACATATGAGCGTGTGCTTGTCTGTGCGGCAAAAGATTAATTTGTTCATTGTGTTTATGTAATCGTTTTGAACACCTACTGCGACCTTCGTCGGCGTGTTATTCAGGTGATTAAGTGCGTGTGCGCGATTTTGAAATAAATATGCCAACTTTTTCGAAATGATAAATGATTTAACAAATTGTAACACAATATTTCATGTTTTTGTGCAATTTTTTGTTAGTTTTCATTTATTATTTTATTTTTTTTATTTTTTTCTACTTTTGAATTTTGTTATTTTTAATTTTTTTTCCCGTTATTTTCAATTTATTTTTATTTTATTCATATTTTTTCTTATTTTTTCTTATTTTTTTTAATTTTTTTTGTTTAATTTTTTATTTGTATTCTTTTTTATTCAATTTGTTTGCATTTGGTGAATGTGATTTTTCATTGTTTCGTTAACATGCGTATTATCAAATGTTATTGTTGCTTTATTTGAAAGTGTTTGCTTGCAACATGGGCTTAAAAGGCCTAACAAATTACCTAAAAGTTAATATTTTAAACCGAAATGGCTGTCCTCAGACAGTAACTGTTTATTTCTCACGCTTTTCATTTTTTCGCTGTAATTATTATTTTAATTTATTTTATTATTTTCTTGTTTCTTTGCAGCTACCGCCACGGTTGATACGAGTGGCTTTTGTGGCATGCCTTCTTTTAGTGCTACTCTCACAGACAGCCGACAGCGCGCAAAGTAAGTAATATTTGGCAACCCTTTAGAAGGTTAGGTCAGATTGACTCTTTTTCGCAGCTAATAATAGTAATTTAGATGTAAAAATAAATTAATATAATAATAATAATAGTAATAAAATATGTATATAAATAAATGACGTTAGGTCACATGGGATGTGGATGATTACAAGGCTTTGCATAGTGATCTATGGTCTACTGTGCGAAATTCTGAAAGATTAATTTGGTATGGAGATCTAACCTTCCTTATCTAATGTTATAGGAAAAAATAGTTGCTATCGAACGGCTTTGAGAAGTTCTTTCCGATCCTGGCGGAGTTTTTGGCATTGCTCAACGTCAGTTTACACAGCCGTATTGGTTTTGCGGGGATACCAAATTCAGAAATAGCGGCATAAAGACATCTCCTTTTCGCGCTGTCAAAAGCAGCTTTGAAATCGACGAAGGGGTGGTGTGTGTCGATTCTCCTTTCACGGGTCTTTTCCAAGATTTGACGCATGGTGAATATCCAGTCAGTTGTTGATTTGGCAGCTCTAAAGTCACACTGATAAGGTCCAATCAGTTGGCTGACGGGGAGATTTAATCTTTCACACAGTGTGCTACGCTTTTGAGGTCTCGCTTTTTGTGGACTGAGCAGAGCACACTTAAGGGGTATTCTAGTCTAGAAATCAAATTTTGGCCAGTTTTTTGAATTTTATTAAAAAAAAAACCAAAAATATTTTTACCATCCAATTTTAATGGTGTTTTTATTGATATCTTAAGAATACAGAAAATAAAATTTACAAGAAAATATTACAAATTAAAATAATTAGAGGGGGGAGACAGGTGTAAAAAAAAATGGCGCATCCTGGTGACATTGATCCTGACTCTCCTGGTGGTCTGAAAAAAAAAAATCAAAAGAAATTCTTAATCAGTAAGGATGCTGTTATAGTCCCTGCCTCAGGGAACACGAAAAAAATTTGTTTTGAAAAATGGCGACTGCCTGAAAATAAAAATCATTTTTTACGCTTTTTTTTGAAATTCCTGAATTTTTTAAAATATTAAAAACAAAAATTTTGACACGATGCTGGTAGGAACGATTAAAGATTATATAAAGGAGGTTCACACAAAATTTCAAGTAAATCGGCTGTATAGAACTTGAGATAATGCCGGAACCGTGTGGAAAAAAGCAGTTTCGAGAAAAACGCGTTTAAAAAAGTGAGTCTACCTACCTGCCGGGCTAGGTACTGCGTCACTAAAGTAACTGAAGCTCTTAAAATAATTTTAATTTTTAAAAATCCTTTGGAGAATATGTTCTTAAGGGTCTAAACTTTATATATATGAAAAAAAATCGAATTTTTCAAAATTCTTGAGTAGAATACTCCCTTAAATTCCAAACGTTGGGCATGCTTGCGTCCGACCATATTTTACAAACAAGCTGATGCATCATCTTTATCAGTTCTTCGCCGCCGTATTTGAAAAGCTCGGTCGGTTTATCAGAAGAGTATTCAAACTTCTGCGTGACGTTCGCTTCATCGTCATCGATTGTGGAATCGGGTTCACCATCTCCTGGGGTTATGCTTTCACTGCCATTGAGCAGGCTGGAGAAGTGTTCTCTTCATAATTTTAGTATGCTCTGGGCATCGGTTATTAGATCACCTCTGGGGGTTCTACATGAGTATGGTCCGGTAGAGAAAGCTTTGGTTAGTCGCCGCATCTTTTCGTAGAATTTTCGAGCTCTTCTTACTCACGCATTTCGGCCTCTCTTTTTTTATCTGCAAATGCGTCTCGCTACCTTCTTCAACTCTCGGTTTCTAACCCATCCCGATCATGTTGAGGTCGATTGTAAATGCGAGGTAGGCAGTCTGTTTTCTCTCCGCTGCGACAAGGCACTCCACATCATACCTGTTATTTTGTATTTTCCGAAAACCAATGGTGTCGTTCGGCTGTCTGTTGTAATTGCAGCTTCTAGACGTCGAACCTTCTTACTGTTTGTGCTGCGCAGAGGAGGTTGAGTATGTTGGCTGCAACAGGAGGAGTTCGAGTCGATGTTAGGACCTCGAAGTATAAGCATGTCTAAAAAAGCGGATAGGTGTCTTCCGCTTATCACAACATGATTGATCTGGTTGTGGCTTTTCGATCCGAAGACAGCCAAGTAACTTAATGAATTTTCCCATGCTGGTATCTAGTACTACAGATAACCATAATTCGAGTTCCGGCGAATCGATCGATCATTTGAGGATGTTACAGCATGGTGGCTGAGTTTACTGATCGTTGTGTCAAAGATACCTTCTTTGCCCACTCTGGTGCTAAAGTCGCCTAGCACGATTTTGATATAGTGGCGGGGGCAGCTCTCATAGGTGCGCTCCAAGCGCTTATAGAAGACATCTTTAGTCACATCGTCCTTTTCTTCAATCGGGTTGTTGAAGAACTTCGCTTTGATGCGGATTGTGACTAGACGTTCATCCACCGTGATGAATGTCAGGACTCGGCGACGGAGTCTCTCTTCCACCACGAATACTACACTGAATTTGCGCTCCCTTATATGCCCACTGCAGTATATGCCACAAGGACCTATTCGTCTCAGTCCTTGTTCATCACACTTCTTGGGCGACATTTACTATTACGAGAATATTAACTAACGTGGCAGCGCCATCTTTCTAATTAAGAGACTGGAGATTCCAAGGACATGCCCTTTATTAAAAGGAGGGTCTCTAATTCGAGGTTGTTTTCTTCTTTTCATTGAAGGCGTTTTTTTTCGTGGCGGGTCCTAAACCCAGCGCACAACCCTGGTGAGCTCAAACTTAGTGAACTGAAAATGATGATTTTTGTCATATCACACTGTTCGATTTCTTATTTTGTTTAACTTTTACAATTATAAATATAAACAAAATAATATGCCTCAAAGTATTAATAAATAAAAAGCATTGCTCAAAATTAACGACAGCGGCATAAAACAAAACTGAAACCACGCAAACCATATTTTCCCTTGAAAGTTCAAAGACATCATCTTCAGCTTTAATTAAGAACCCATAGAGAGTGGAATCGTTCAGTTAATACAAATAGTTAGAACAATAGCAAAAACATTTAAATTGCAAACACTTCGTGCAGCAAGCGACCGAGATTCACTGACAACTGCTGTTTCGGAAACCGAAGGCAATTAAATATTTGACTCCACAATGCGATTTATGCGACGGATCGCGCAGACATATATACACACATAGGCAGAAATTGATGCTGTTGCAGCTGCATTCTGTTTTGCTGCAGCTTTAATCAAAGCATTTGCAGATGTTGCTTATTGTTGTTGTTTTTTTTTTCTTATTTATGTAAAATAAACAAACTAACGAAATCGTGCCTGAGATTTAATATTCATTAAATGCGGTGAGTAACCGAAAGCCATTTAGTCGCTGCTGAAGTTAGAAGTTTAATTCAGTGGCTCCGTAACAGTTGCATGAATATACAGTGCCACATATACGTATAAACGCACTCTTAGTTTTAAATTTGCTAACTTCTCCCTTTCTTTGCATTGCACTAATTACAACAAGTTCTCTCTCATATTGTTTGTTAAACTAACTGAAATTCATATTGAGTGCAAACCCCCACTTTTGTTGTTGTTGTTATATTTAAATCGTTGCATTTTAAATCAAATAGCAAAAACAGGCACATATTCGTTTAAACGCATCAACTTAATTTTTAATAAGGCTACATTTATTTAATTTTTAATAATTTACTGGTCCTCCATTTTTATTTATAACTTCAAAAATACGGTTTGGCATCGAGTCCACTAAATTTTGCAGCAGCGTCCGGTCCAAATCTTCCCAAGCCTCCTTAATAGCCAATTTGAGCTCAAGTGTTGTTTTAAAGAGGTGTCCTTGAGCTTTTGCGCGTAGATTTTTCGCGACATGTGCCCCCAAAGGTTCTCCAATGGATTCAAATCGGGACTGCATGCAGGCCATTTCATAAGAGAGATGTTGTGCTCTTCAAACCATTTCAGAGACTCTTTAGAGGCGTGGATGGCAGCGTTATCTTGTTGAAAAATGCTATCTTCATCCATTTTGTCTTCCAAAAATGAAATGAGAGCGTCGTCCAACAATTCTGTGTAATTTTCGAATTCATTTTGGGCGGCACGAAGCAAAGTTTTGCTTTTCCTCTCGATGAGAAAGCAGCCCACATTCTAACGCTGCCACCACCAAAGTTTATCTTTGACATACGGACGTCATTGTTACGCAAGTCATGCCAGTAACAACTGTACGAGTCTGGACCATCCAGGTTGAACTTTTTTTCATCGGAAAACACAAAATTGTCCCACTCTATTGACCACTGCATGTGCTCTTTGGCGAAGTCTAACCGAGCTTGTTTGTGGTGCGGCTTCAATACAGGCTTGCACACCGGTTTTTTCCATTTTACGTTAGGTGACATGCGTGAAATGTGTGCAATGTGCCTTGTTGTCACCGGTAAATCCAACTTCTCTTTTATTTGAGTGGAGTTCAAAAAATGTTTTGTGGCTTCCGTTTTAATTTGATTTATTTGGCGTAAATTTAGTTTTTTATTGCCTTTCGTGGGCTTTTTTACGCCATAATTCTCACCTTTTTTAAAAGGAGCGCACAACTGCCTCTGATCTTCCGATTCTTCGCCCAATCTGACGATTTGAGTAACCTTCTTTGTGATACAGGTTAATTTGGACCTTTTCCCTGTCGTTTAAGTACCTGCCTTTTGGCATTTTAATAAAACCTTAAAAAAAAATATTATAACAACTTTTCTGCACTTTAATAAACGAAAACTTACCAATCTTCAATTTAATTGAAAAAACTTTTTTTATTTTTTATCAAAAACACGTTGTCGGCTTCTCTAATCAGATGCGTTTAAACGAATATGTGCCTGTTTTTGCTATTTGATTTAAAATGCAACGATTTAAATATAACAACAACAACAAAAGTGGGGGTTTGCACTCAATACGAATTTCCGTTAGTTTAACAAACAATATGAGAGAGAATTTGTTGTAATTAATGCAATGCAAAGAAAGAGAGAAGTTAGCAAAATTAAAACTAAGAGTGCGTTTATACGTATATGTGTCACTGCATATCTATGTGTATGTGTGTATGTTGGCAGCTGCAAAATATTTCTCATGCTATTTATGCCATATCATCTCGGCGCATTCGCAATCAGTTTGCAGCAAGAAAACGTGACGCTCATAATTTGTATTTGTTTTAATTTAAATATAAAATTTATGATTGGCGATAATAGCGCTAAATGCAGGATTTAGAGAACTGCAAACACAATTTATGATCTTAAATACACACACACACACACACACACATATACTACAGTTATTTGCTTGAAAAATTTTTGCTACCAGATTTTGTCACTATGCCAACTGATCTGCGCTGATCCGATTAACCACAAGCATATCTGCGATTGTGTATGTACGTATATATTTATGTATGCGTTAACAATTGATTGCCTTTCAATCGCGTAAATTACAATTTCGTCAGCGCACACACTCTAATGTGGTGCTCAGTGTCAGTAAATGACAATCTCAAGTTGATTAATGAGTTGGAGGCGTTCCACGCTTGCGCGCTTGCTCCAGCCGCACACGCAAATTTTTCAAACGACTTGCGAGTTTATTCATTGGTAATTCTACCAAAAAAAATTAAGAAATTACTTATCTTTAATTTGATTGAGCGATTTGTGACAAACGGTAGTAAATTGGGATTTGGCTTTGGCTTCTGTTAATGAGCTCTGAAAGTAAGTAGACAAGAGCCAAGCTCGAGAGGCTCACTAAGCCGATGAGATTGGAAACTGCATTTGCTGTAGCTTCACACGCCTTCATGCTGCGTTAAAAATAGTAAGAAATGAGGATGAGAGAGGCTTCAAACTCCAGGCTGTAGCCAAGAGGAACTATGACTTTGAATAACCAACCTAAAATGATTTGAGCAGGTAACTCAGGATAACGTTGAAAATGAGGTATCATATGCATAGTTGGAATGAACAAATAGTCGGTAGAATTCAGTTAATTCGGTAACCTTCCGATAGAGGCGAAAAAGTTCCAGATTCTCCGGTGCCAATTGATTGCAAGAAGGTCCAAAACCTTCAGATTATTTTACTTAGAACGGAACACATTTCCTATCTTGCCTCGAGCTCGCCTTAGGAACCCTTCAATACACTTCGGTTAGGTGAGGTAATGTGAAGAGGTCCACTCCTTTTATAGTAATCTCTAATCCAAGACAAAAGGGAATAAAATATTGTATAAATTAAATTTATTTATTTACTCTGTAGATTTCTGTCTCTATTATCTTTGAAATAGAACTTTTCGAAATTGTAGAAAAGAACATGAATATATCAAAAGAAGATAGCCTCTTCTGGGTGTAAATTCTATAGACCGATATGTATATATTTAAGCCAGTTTTGTTTGCTAAGATATAAATAAAGATAGATATATAGATAGATAGATATTGTTAGTGAGGTATTGCACCGCGACCTAGGGTCTATTGTGCCCTCTCCTATATCACATATGTTCATCAAGTTCCAGCAGCCTGAATAATTCCAGGAGCCTGCTGAGCGCTACTGAGGTGACGTGATCCCTGTCTATGTAGATGGAACCCAGGGCCTTAAGCCTTCTTCTGCAAATTGCTGTACAATCCAAAATTAGGTCTGTTGGTGTTTCCTCTTCCAAGTCGCAGAACCGACAGTTAGCGCAGGAGATTATGGCCATGTTGGACAAGTGCTTCTTGAGCCTGCAGTGCCCTGTGTAGAGCGCGACGAGAAGGCGGAATTTGTCACGGGGGAGGTTAATTAGTTCTTTGAACCTGGAGAGGTTGTACCTTCCTAGAAGCAGCTTGGCATGGCGCATTCGTGATACCTGCTGCCAGTGCTGATTTCTCCTCGCTTTCTCCTCCGTGCGGAGCAGCTCCTTAAGAGTGTGGGATCTTACCGCGATGCATGGTTCTGGTCCCATCCTCTTGGACGCTGCGGCAGAGCGGGCTAGTTCGTCGGCCCTCTCACCCAGTTTAGGTGCACCCGGTTGCACAAAAATGGGTGGTTCAGCCTTCCATGCATTCCTCTACTAAAAGCGATTTGATCTCATATGCTGAGATGCGCTGGTTGCGATGGAGGTTGATTTCTACGAACTGACTTACAACAAAAACTTCATCCTGAAAGATACTTGGAAAGCGTCCCATTGGTATGGACAGCTTGGTTCGCGGTACCGCAATGCCTCCACCAAAGCCTTCCGGTGTTTTATGAGCCGTCAGTGTAGTAGTGACTATAAATGAAGATGCGTCAAGTATATGACTCAAACTCCGAGTTTAAAAAAGTTTCAGCACAAGAGCAAGGGAATTCTTACATTGAAGACCATTAGTCGTTGAAAAGAGCTAAAACTGTCTCTTCGTATTAATTTAATTTGTGTATAACTAAAGCAACTCAACCATTTTCTAATGAATTTCTTGTTTTAATTCTTCAGCTAAGACACGCCGTCGTCTACGTCGCCCATCATCCACATCCGTTGCTTCCGCCGCGTCTGATTCACGCAGCAGTGTTGTTGTTACAAAACGTGCTACACAATCGCCCGTCGATGAGATCGAAAAACGTGCTGATCAACAATCCTCCTCATCCGTGTCATCGTCCACCACGACCACTTTGTCACGCGCACGCGGTCGTTCGAAATCGAAAACACGCGGTTCGCTGGCCGCTGCCGCCGCTGGTACCGCCTTGGTGGCGAGCGGTTCCACCTTGAAGGGTAAAAAGACCAAAGCCGATGATGGTGGCATGAAGATCGTTTGCTACTACACGAATTGGTCGCAGTATCGCGTGAAGATCGGCAAGTTCGTGCCCGAAGATATACCAGCAGATTTGTGTACACACATTATTTTCGCCTTTGGTTGGTTGAAGAAGGGTAAATTGAGCTCGTACGAGTCGAACGATGAGACGAAGGATACCGTGCCCGGTCTTTATGATCGTATGATGACACTCAAGAAAGTTAATCCAAAATTGAAGGTAAGTTGTGCACTTTACTCAAATTCGATTGCAGGCAGGTTTTAAACACTTGAAACACTTTAGATCTTGCTTGCTCTGGGTGGTTGGTCTTTCGGCACACAAAAGTTCAAGGAGATGTCCGCTACACGTTACACACGTCAGACCTTCATCTACTCAGCTATACCCTTCTTGCGTAAACGTGGTTTCGATGGTTTGGATATGGATTGGGAGTACCCGAAGGGTTCAGATGATAAGAAAAACTTTGTGTTGTTGTTGAAGGAATTGCGTGAAGCTTTCGAAGCCGAGGCACAAGAATTGAAGAAACAACGTTTATTGCTCTCTGCAGCCGTACCAGTCGGTCCCGATAATGTGCGTGGTGGTTACGATGTGCCAGCAGTAGCTAGCTACTTGGACTTTATAAATTTGATGGCTTACGATTTCCACGGCAAATGGGAGCGTGAAACAGGACACAATGCGCCGTTATATGCGCCATCAACTGACTCCGAATGGCGTAAACAACTGTCGGTGGACAATGCTGCCACCATGTGGGTCAAAATGGGTGCGCCGAAGGAGAAGCTTGTGATCGGTGAGTCGTGTGAAGTGTTTTGTCACCAAGTTCAATTGTAAAGGAAGCTTTTCTGCTATAATAGGTATGCCAACATATGGACGCTCGTTTACCTTGGCAAATACTGAAAAACATGGACCGAATGCGCCGGCAACCGGTGGTGGTCGCGAGGGTGTGTACACCAAAGAGAGTGGTTTTCTGGCCTACTATGAAATCTGTGAGATGCTTTTGAATGGTGCCGTCTACGTTTGGGATGAAGAGATGAAAGTGCCCTACATGGTTGATGGGGATCAGGTATGTACAACTGCGGTTCTAGAAATGTGGGTTTCAGCGAATATAAAATTTTATTTTATTAGTGGGTCGGTTTTGATGACGAGCGCGCTATCCGCAACAAAATGCATTGGATCAAATCGAACGGTTTCGGTGGCGCTATGGTTTGGACCATTGATATGGATGACTTCAAGGGCGAGGTATGTGGAGGAAATGTCAAATATCCATTGATCGGCGCTATGCGTGAAGAATTGCTGGGCATTTCTCGCGGCAAAGAGGCAAAGGATGTTAACTGGACTGCGGTAGCGGCAACGTTCGAGGACTTAGAAGAAGAAGTAAGTGCATTCTGCAATTAATTAAAGGAACAGCATAAAAATTGTGCTTCCATTATTTTTTTTAGGAGGAGAAACCCGCGCCGATCAAGATTGATGTAGAGGAATTGCTCAGCAAAGTGCGCAAACCGTCGAAGAAACATCGCATCAAGTCGGGTCTGGTTGCTAAAGAACAAAACAGTGAGTTTAAACTAAAAAATATATTTTAAGCTTATGTGCCTAAATAACGCTCTTTCAACACAGCACGCCTCGCGCAAGTCTTCTGCTACCTGACAAGTTGGTCTGCCAAACGACCTGGTGCTGGCAAGTTCCTGCCTTCAAATGTTGATCCCAAACTCTGCACGCATGTCGTTTACGCCTTTGCCACACTCAAAGATCACAAGCTTAGCGAAGCTACCGACGATGATCCCGAAAACTACGAACAAGTTATTGCTTTGCGTGAGGAGAACCCAGACATACAAATACTATTGGCCATCGGCGGTTGGGCCTTCGGTTCGAAACCATTCAAAGAGCTCACCTCCAATGTTTTCCGTATGAATCAATTCGTTTATGAGGCTATCGATTTCCTGCGTGACTACAAATTCAATGGGCTCGATGTAGACTGGGAATATCCACGTGGTGCTGAAGATCGTGCTGCCTACGTGAATCTGTTGCGTGAGTTACGTGTCGCATTCGAAGGAGAGGCTAAATCTTCGGGACAACCGCGTTTGCTTCTCACCGCCGCAGTACCAGCCTCATTCGAAGCTATCGCCGCTGGTTATGATGTGCCAGAGATTTCGAAATATCTCGATTTCATCAATGTAATGACTTATGACTTCCACGGCCAATGGGAACGCACAGTCGGACACAATTCGCCACTCTTCCCCTTGGAAGCGACAACGGGCTATCAAAAGAAATTGACGGTGGACTACAGTGCACGCGAATGGGTGAAACAAGGTGCGCCCAAAGAGAAGCTACTCATCGGCATGCCCACATATGGACGCTCCTTTGAGCTGGTCAACGAGACACAATTCGACATTGGTGCGCCCGCGTCCGGTGGCGGCAAAGCAGGCAAATTTACGAACGAAGCTGGCTTCTTGAGCTACTACGAGGTGTGTTCGTTCTTGGCAGCGGACAATACAACGCTGGTGTGGGACTCCGAACAGCAAGTGCCATTCGCATATCGTGGCAACCAATGGGTCGGTTTCGACGATGAGCGCTCGCTAAAGACCAAGGTGGGTGTGGGGTGTTGTATATTTGTGTGTTTTTTGTATTTATGCCGAAATACTTTATGTGATTGCAGATGGAATGGTTGAAGGAGCAAGGTTTCGGTGGCATAATGGTTTGGTCCATCGACATGGATGATTTCTCGGGACGTTGCGGTGCTGGCAAGTATCCGCTTTTGACCGCGCTCAGCGACGAATTGAAAGATTACAAAGTCGAATTGGAGTACGAGGGTCCATATGAGTCGCACGGACCACGCGGCGCCTACACGACAAAAGATCGTAAGTACAAAAAGCTCTTCGCTATGAGTACGAGTATCTGAAATATAATTGCCCTTGTTACAGCACATGATGTGACCTGCGAAGAGGAGGATGGCCACATAAGCTATCACAAAGATTGGAACGACTGCACTCACTACTACATGTGCGAAGGTGAACGCAAGCATCATATGCCATGTCCTGCCAACTTAGTTTTCAACCCACAAGAGAATGTATGCGATTGGCCCGAGAATGTGGAGGGCTGCCACCAGCCGACCGAAGCGCCTGCCTAAACCACTAAAATCGCTTTGCCGTCCGCAAACACACATACATACTCGTTTATTGTGTACTAACTTAGAACAAAACGTATAAATTTCGAATATAATGTGAGAAAAAGTGCAGCGAAATCGAAGCACCCAAATTTATGAACTTTTGAAACACTTGTTAATACTTTTTGTTCTCTTGCTCACACCTATACATACTTATTTTTGCTATTTAGTATGTAGTTGTTAATTATAAATTTTTGCGTATGCTTCAAGTGTAACTGGCAATCTATGAACTAAAGCTCAATTTTCATAACCTCACTTTTGAATTAATACAAAAATTTCCGAACGAAAGAAGGAATACTCAAAAACTGCTCCAAACAAACGCACATCGAGGCAAATTGCAAACAAATTGAAATTGTTAACGAATTTGCATAGTTTCTCTTCATTATTTTTTACTACTTTATATTATAATTAAAATGAAATTGCTCTTTTCGAACGTGTTAAATGTTTAAGTACCCCTGCTTTTTAGTGTGTAGTGCATATAAAATAATTATTTTTTAATTACCATAACTGCCAATACAAGCTGCCGTTTAAATAACTCTAACGCTCTCTCTATTTCCAATTACTCTCTCCTCTTTCTATCCTACATACATTATTTCTTTTCTTTCTTTATATTTAATCTCTTTTGTTTGTTGTTGTTTCTTCACCTTATAAATTTATAGAACACATCCTGTTTGTATATACAAAACTGTGATAAACATTAAGACGATTTACTAAATTTCAGCTTTATTTTGCTGTGCTAATTCGTTAATATGTACTCGTATCTACTCTTCACTTCTTCTTTCACCCTTTTCTACTATATTCTATGCTATTCTTTGCAACTTTTTTTTTATCTTGCTATCTTGCTTACACGTTCGAAGAATTATTATGTTTTTCGAAATTGGTGAAATTTTCGAAATTTGTAATGTAATTTATAAAAATGTAATAATAACTTTGTATTATAGTGTTATGTTTAGTAAATATGATAAATAAAACAAAAATGGAAATAAATATAAAAATGAAGGTTGTTTTGTCTCATATAAAGCTATGCAGTGTTATAAAGGGTGATACATTTCGAGGTTCACTACTTTTTTAACCTTTGGCGAATCGACTAACAATGTGCGTCCAGGGTTAAAGAAAGGTGCAGAAACTTAAATTTAATGACGCATATTTATTATCGTTCGAAAAAACATTCTTTGGCATTAATTTTTGAAGATTAACTTTTTCATCTGTTCTTCGCCTCAGATGGTCCAAGGCCTGAATCGAAGCGGATTGTCCGCAGAAACTTTAGACTTTACATATCTCCACCGGAAAAAGTCTAACGGTGTGATATCTCACGATCTGGGTGGATAACCGGCTGCCCCAGGTTGATTTTTGTCCAAAATGCGCACATTTTTTCTTGTTTACATACCTTGGAACTTTGCACGAGTCCATAGAGCAAAGCAATGTCACCAAGCAATGCGCCAAGTCGTTCCATATGTCAGTCCGAGTTCCGAACGGCGCCGAATCGGCTTTCCACGTTTTTCCTATACACTTTCAGCTACGACCGCTATATTTTCTTCACTGCGTGCTGGACGTGGTCTATTAGGTCGAATATTATTCAATAATGAATGGTGTTGCGAATAGTACGTTCAGTAGGCGGAATATGTTGACCATAAGTTAAGCGAAGCTCGCGAAGCACATTCTTTACAGAACGTGAATTTTCGTAATAAAATTAGACGATTTGTAAACGTTGTTCACTTTGATTCCATGACTCACGCGTGATCTGTCAAAAAAAGCTATTGAAAAAAGTACCTCTGCTTGGATCTCCCGTTATATTCTTATCTTCCAAAAAAAAAACTCCGAAAAAATATTGCCCCGGACTGAATACATAAATTTTACATAAAATTAAAATCAATAGCTGTCAAAGTGTGTTAATTAGAACTGAATCTTATCACTATGCAGTTTGGAAGGATGAGTTAATTTGAGTTTCCTGTTCCCACCAAGATCAAAAAATATTTCTAAAGTAGTCACTCCTCGACAGGTGTTTTCAACATTCCGATTTCATTGGAGACATAAAATGTTATAAAACTCCTTATAGTTAACTTAAAACTTTTAAATTCTTCCATTTTTCAAATGACATATAGTATTCCTTTATTCAATGCTTTATAAAAAGTGTTACAGTGATCGGATTTAGTTCAAATATGCGCCGTTTCGTTCGTTAATCTGTTTCCATCTTGACGGTAACTCCAGAATACCCACCTCGTAGAAGCCCCCCTCCTTATTTGCGAAGAACTTGGACAGCCACTTTTCACTAGTCTTTTTTGAGTTCAACTTTACACCAACAAAGGCGTTCGCCATGGACAGGAACAGGGGGTAATCACTTGGCGCTATGTCCGGGCTATATGGTGGATGCGATAAAACCTCCCATCCGAGCTCCCGTAGTTTCTAACGAGTCATCAAGGAGGTGTGTGGCCTGGCATTGTCCTGTTGGCCAATTTTGGACGTTTCTGGTCTATCGCCAGCTTCAAGCGGTCCAGTTGTTCGCAGTAGTTGGTAGAATTAAGCGTCGGGCCATATGGGAGCAGCTCATAGTGGATGATTCTCTTCCAATCTCACCAAACACACAGCAAAACCTTCCTGGCCGTCAATCCCGACTTGGCCACTGTTTGGGACGATTCACCGGCCTTCGACCACGACCGTTTTCGCTTAATATTGTCGTCTGTGTTCCATTTTTCGTTGCCAGTCACCATCCACCAGGCGTTGATTTGGTCCAGAAGTTTTTTTTGCGTCAAATCACGTGGCACCCAAACATCAAGCTTTTTTGTGTATCCAGCCTTCTGCAGATGGTTTAAAATAATTTGGTGACTAACTTCCATCTTCTGGGCGATGTCACGAGATGCCACATGCCGGTCTAACACGATATTTTCCATGATTTGATCGGTATTCGTCGTCACAGGTCTTCCGCTGGCTGGCTTATCTATGGTGTCAACTTCACCCACTCTGAATCGTTAAAGCCATTCTTCCGCAGTTCAAAGTGATAGAGTACACTCCCTCAAACCACCATTATTCTCACGGAACGTTTCTCTAGCGGATTTCGGCGTTAGTGAACTCCGTGTTTACACGTCTATAACTGTTGAACGCAATATCCAAACTAATTATGCATAGCGTTGTTTTGTAGGTTATGTCAAGACCTTTCAAATATGCATAGTATTGCCAGATACGAGCTCTAAGCGCTTTATGCATAGCCGCGAAATTCAAAAAACAAAAAGGCGGAAGGGAGATATTTGACAACCTAATGTAAGGTTATATCCACTTGTGAATTTGAAAAATTCAATCTAGTGTAAGACGCATTGTTCAGAGTGGGTGAGGGAAATTTCTCCGGCTTGAGCTCTTCATTTGTATTTGTTAGGTAATGAGGTGTCATCAAACAAACAGTCGTACCATTCGCTACTTGGCTCCCACGTCACTGATGACAATCATACTTAACTTCGAAGACGTAGATAATTTCTTCTATCTTGTAAACAGCATTAACACCAACAACAACGTCAGCATCGAAATGCAACGCAGAATAACTGGTACTACCTAGTACTGCGTAGGCAATTGAGAAGTAAAGTTCTCTTTGGGTGAACAAAGATCAAACTCTATAAGTCGCTCATTATTCCCGTTCTGTTATATGGTGAGGAAGCATGGAGAATGACATCGTTTGATGAGTAGTCCTTATCTTGTGGAAGATTAATGGTCCTTTGCGCATTGGCAACGGCGAATACCGCAGTAAATGCGACGATGAGCTGTAAGAGATTACTTCTTAGAGTAACATTTCATTTAAAAAAAAAATTCGTGATGACAAAGAGGAAATTGCTGGCAATTTTTAAGGTGACCCCCCAAAATTTTGCTCTGGATCCGCCCCTGACCTCGTAGGAGTCATTACCACTTCTCGAGCTACCGCACAATATTAGAATAATTTTTGAATAATCCTCTCCTGAATAAGTTAGCAGTTCCAACGTCGTCTTTTCCATTCCTACCATGTAATAATGTTGAACATTAGGCTTGGATCATATCTCGGAACAGTTTATCTCGCAATTGAGCCATTGTAGAAGTAGAACGTTGGCATAACCCAATTATTTATTTCCGAAAGATCAAATGATAATCGGTAACGGATCAAAGTCATTGCCACAGATTTTCCATGGGACTTTGGTAAAAACATTCCCGCAAACAAACAAACGCATGCTTTAGAGACCCAGATGTTAGTAAAAAAATAGTATTGCAATAATAAAACCGAATCTCTATTTTGATGAGGTAAACCGGTTAATTATGTAAACCACCTTTTATTTAACCGATCCAACAACACTATCTAGTATTTAAGTTGTTGCATTTGATTTTTTCATAGAGACACTTTCAGAGGAGGCATTTTCTTTACAACCGACGTAATTCTAGGATATGAGAGAAACTCTTGGATTGAAGGCCTTAGAGCTAGAGCTACTATTATTTCGATAAATTATATTTAAGAGGAATGAAAAGATCTAAAAACTTTGGTTAAAACTATGTTCAAAGCACTAACCCTTTTAAATACTCACCCTCGAGCTCGGTGAGGTTTAATCTTAAAACGAGGAGTGAGAACTATTTTTAAACACGAATGCTATGAAATATTTATTATTCCTGGAAAGTTTAGATACTGAAAAGGCAGCATAGAGAGAAGAAAACATTTAAACCACTGCAGGCTGCATGTAAGTATCTAAGCTTCATGATTACATTTCTGAATTGTGATGGTTTTATTAAAAGTAATAACGGTACAAAGTTCGTCAGTGTACATATTGTTAGGAATACTCGTACAAATGTGTCTAGAAGTTCGTATACATATTCACGAATATAAGTAAATATTAAAAGCGTAAGCCTATCGAAATCTTTGCAATATTTCAATAAATAAAAGAGAGATACTAAATATATGAAGTGTTCTGGTGTTAGAGAGGTCCGGACTCAGTTGAGGGCCTGTTGCACGTGTTGCAGGAAGCGAACTGGACGGAACCAAGGTAGGAAGATATGTGGCGATGTGCGCGGCGGCACCGGAGACACCTCCACACTTGGTTCGGTGACTTGCTGACTCTTCAGCCACGTATCGAACACCTCAACGAAGTCGTTACGAAAACGCTTGGGTATCAGTTCTAAATTGCTGCTTTGAAATGTGTTCTGCAAGAGATCGCTGCTATCACGCAGTCCGGCGCGTAAGTTCTCGCCAAATTCTGATTCCTGTATATTTCTGATGGTATTCTTTATTAGGTGTCCAACGCGTGGTAACGCAGTTTCCTCCGAGTTACGCGGCTCGTCGTCCAACTCTTCACTCATCTCTTGCTGGGATTTATGTCGCCGGAAAATGGGCGCTGGTCGTAACAAACGATTGGGATGATCGCTGAACCATGAATTGGGTTTCTCGGCTGAAGAGTTATCTTCATCGCGCTGCGTTTCGCGTTTCTTATTGCCACCAGCGTCAACAGCCTTGCGTAGCGGCGCAGGACGCACTAAGGTATTCGCGAAATCACTAAACCAATCCAATTGATCCGTGGAGCGACGATTACGCGCTTCCATCGATCTCCTTGGTTTATCCTTCGTAGGCGTATAGGGCTGATAAATAGCGATGGTCGAGCGTTTGGGTGGTGCATGCGTTAGCATGGCCGCAGCGCGCGTCTTATCCATTTCGTATTTCATGGCGGTACGTATGAAACGCTCGCTACTTGGTCCTTGTATGAGTACGTCGAAAGGCAGGCTTTGTTTGCGCGCCTGTCTCTGCATTGCGGCAATGCACTCCCCCTCTGAGCGTGTGTTGACTTTTGTGCCGTTACGTCTGGCGCTGTCTCCGCGGTTGGTTAAACGCTTGTCATACTCACACAGACACTGCTCGCCGCAATAGAAACCCAGACAGCCGCATTGTTCGCACAAAGACTTGCAGCTGCTCTCCAAGCGTTGCTCCTGCGCAGGACTCTTACCCCAATATTGCGCAAGTTTGGTGGATTTCTGTTCGCGCGGTGCGGCTGTTGCGATGACAATCAACCAAACTAGCAGCAGACCCAGCGTGTAAAGCCAAAAACAGCTGTTGGACATTGTCGCGACAGGTGACATATTACAAAAACGGCAAAAACAAATTAACCGTTATTCAAATTTATTTTTTTTTTTTGGTTTTGGTTGAACGTCCGAGCGTTTGCGTTGCACTCGACGGTTTTTTGTCTACTCAATGTTGCTGCAATGCAATTAATTGATTTTATATCGCGTTCACAATCGTTGTGTTTTGGCCAATTGCATGTTCGTCAATTATATTTTTCACGTTATGTGTACTCAATGTTTATGAATTTCGCAATTTTCATATTAATAAATATTATTGTTTATTTTCTGTTTCGTGTTGTCTTCTCAATGCTGTCTGAACCGAACTAAGCGTTCTGCTTTGAATATGCTTTTGGCTTGGCTCGACGGAGTGTTGGAGAATTTGTCGATCCAGCAAGTTGATATATTTGTGGAATTCACATATCGTTGGCCTTAAGTTTAAATGGCTTAAGTCGACATAAGAAAAATTCGAAGTTATTAGTTCTTCATGAATTATTAAGCTATGAATGTTGTATGATGCCACTTGGAAAAAAGCTGTTAGCGAACAACAATGTTTGATAAGCAGTTGTCCTCAAACACATTGCTCTTTTTGGTTGGTCATAAATATGTTTGTTTAAGCCAGGGAAATCCATGTTCACAATACTTTTGTAAAAGTTACAAAATACTGTTTATCTAAAATATTGCAGAAAATGGTGTACCCAAGCAAAAATCAGTTAAAAGCTTACAACATTCGAGCCACACTCGTTGTTGACACTAACAAACTATTCTTACAAGGTGAAGATAGCGACAAAAATGCGATAGTTTTCATACAATTGTGTTCAAGATATAAAAGCATATTTAAGTATAAGGTACTTACACGTATGCATGTAAAGAAACCAAACAAGATGCACTGTCACGTTTCTGTGATATTTCAAACAAAAAGTGCAAATACCTGAATACAACTTCCGAGAGATTCTTAAAACACTTAAACAAAAATATTTCAACAAAAGAAAATCTGATTATTCTTATATTTTATTCATAAAAAATAAGTTACAATAACAAATTGTTAAATAAAACAGAAAATGCAAAATTACTTGTCACTGCTGGAGCTTTCTCATGTGCATTTTATATTTTTGATATTATTGAACACTGAATGAGAAACTCCAAAAAAAAAAAAAAAAATGTGTTGAAATATGTATGTATGAACAACACTTTTCGCCTTTTTAACGCCGCTTGCCCTTGCCCTTTTTGCCTCCGGCTGACTGTTGCGCTTGTACGTGCTGTTGATGATCACCAGATTTGCCTTGACGTGTTTTCAGTTGCGGTATTCTAGTTGATACATAACGCATTACATCTTCACGGGTGCCCAAATCGGGATTGCATGGCGTGCCATCATCATTGCGCATTTGAACGCGTATGCGACCACGCATTTGTAGCTCCTTGAAGTACAAATAAATAAATATAGGATTGTTTACTTTCGTTAGCTTAGAGTTAATTTACCCTGCTGCGCTCCCTGGAGTACTGCTTGTTTTCCACAGCGACGCGCAAATTGGTCACCGATAGGACATCACGTATTTCCGCATAGGTTGGATTTTCAACGCAGATGTCTTTTGGTAGACGACGTCCTTCTTGACGTGTCTTTTTACTATTTATATATGCGGGATATATGCAAATCCAACTGGAATGTGAAAGCAATTCTATGGTCAGGTGGGGTTTAGCATGTGTAATATTAACAGTTGTTTACCGTTCAACATCAGTATGCTTTTTGTTCGGATGCCAGTTTGTACGTACGGGTTGTGACGCAGCCATTGTTTTGTTTTACTTTTAACTATATTTTATTTCAATTTATTTAATTGTAATACAAAAATTCCAAAAAATTTGCACTTTTCAACAAAAAATTGACAGCAAAACAACAAATGATAACAAATGTATTTTGACACGTTGCATATACAAGTGCTGCCAGTATGAATATTTTATAATTAAAAAAAAAAAGTTGTGAAGTGTGAAAATGTTATTGCATTGCAATAATGTATTTTTTATCACTTGTTCATTCTCGATTTTTAAAATAAGATTATCTATTATATGTAATTTTAGTATTTTGATACGATACTGTTATATTGAGCAGAAGTCAAATGTAAAAAAATATAATCCAAAAGCTTTAGGTCACGGCAACTCTACTTTCCTAGCAACTGTCAAATTTTTATCAGTGTCTCTCAAACTGTGTTTGTTTACATCCCAAGTAATTTGCTTGTCAAAGAATCACTTTTACTTCATATATTTCTTTGCATTATTTTCTTCGGTCTACAATCTGTTCCAAGCAGACAAGTGGTGTCTGACAAGTCGATCAGTCGTGCGAAAATTAAGTGTTCTTAACACTCGCTAAATCAGTGTACTTATTTAAGTTATTTCATTATTCATAAATGCCAGTGATGAATAACATGGAAGAATTGTGCTCTATACTCGCAAAAACGCGTGATCCATCAGCGCAAAAAGAACAAGATGAGGTGATACAATTAGTGTTCATTCATTAACTTTGACCTTTTACGCACCACTTTCGGATAACTTACATATATTATCCAAAGTGTGCGTTTGCGTAAATTTAAATCGCCTACGCTTACGTGTATCTTCCGCTTGTTTTTTTGTTATCTCCTATGCAGATTCTGTTGCAGCCATTCGCCTACATACAACAGATACCAGGCAAACAATTTCGCTCTGAATTGGCCTTGGCATTCAATCATTGGCTAAATATTCCGGCTGAGAAATTACACCAGATTGGCGAAATAGTGCAAATGCTGCACAATTCCAGTTTATTGTGAGTATTTATGTGTATTTTTAATGCATGTGCAATGCTGAACTTTAGCATACAAAACATACACTCTTACTAATTTAGTGTATGTGTAATATTCAAACGTTTTGGTTAGTAGCCTCACTAGTTGGCCCTAGCATCCTAACCCACTAAATTATAGCATGTCATTGTTTATGCTGCAGGTGTGAGTAAGCGGTATCACCAATGTGTGTGATTAGCGGCGCCGCACAAACTCATGTATATGTATGTGTTTAAAATATGTATTTTTTTGTGTATGTGCACAAATAATGATTTTTTGTTTAATATATTTATTTTTAGCTGCTATAATTTCCTTTGTTTATACACTGCTTTTGAATTTGGCGGCTGGTTAAATTCCATTCACACTGCGTCTACTAATTGTTTACATTACATTTTTTGTGTGTTGTTTTCCATTTTGGTTGTATAAAATATGTGTGTTTATTATTTAAATTTAAATCCAAATTAATGAATTTCTAAGAAATCCTGCTGACTTTTCGGTGTTGAAAGATGCCGCGAATTTTACATGCAGCGCACATACCAAATTCAATTGTTTTATATTATAGGTAAGGTTGAAATGCTTAAAAGGAATTGTTTAACAGTGATTCTGCCTGTTTGTTTGAATTGATGTACATGTCTGTTTTTATTTGTCAATAATCAATTGACGCGAGTCTCGGGCATTTGTAGGAATCTGCCATGATTAATGTATGTACATATGTGTGTACATAAATGAGTATTTATATATTATTGATATAAATTTATTATTCTTTATTTCTGTCTTTTAAATTTTATTGAGTATAAAAAAGTAGTAATTTTTTTTTAATATTTTCCAATGTATTTAAATTTATGTTTTAATTAATTTATTATTTATTTAATTTATTTTATTTATGTATACATTCTTGATGGGTGTCGACACATATTTCCAATTATTCTTTTAATTATTCCGTACTCTAAATATTTTCCACAAAAACAACAATATTTGTCTGTAAAGCAATATGCAAATACACCCAACCAATAGTCATCGTTCTGAAAGAGCGACAATCGCTACTGGTTGAATGCATTTATTCATTATTCATATACAATATACATACATACATACATGTGTATGTACTACTGCTCTTAGTAGGAACAATAAAAACGGAGTTGCGGAAGCTGTAACAAATAATTGTACACTCTTATTTGTATGTATGTACATACATATGTAAATATAGATCAAATATATCTCCTCGTCAAGCTGAATGAAGTATGTGTCTCATAGCAGTAGTGGCGACAACAATTAAAGCTATAAAATATGATAGGCGTCTGCATACGTTTGTGTATGGCTTCAACATGTGGTTACTGAGCTCCATTGCTACAAAAATGCCATATAAATAATAAAGAAAAACTAGCTTCACCCACCAGCTGGTAACAAGCAGGCGCTTATATGTAAGATTTTAAAAGTTCAATACAAAACATCAAACCCTGAAGGAAAATTGCAGGCAGTCTAGGTACAATATGCAATTGAAGTATTTTAAAATTAATTTTTGTTAATGTGAAGCCGTAAAATAGAGCTTGTGGGCATAACGCAACATACCCTGGACTACTGTTTTCGGTCTCGCATATGTGTAAATCTGCTTTGAGGATACTTTACGCTTCTGCAATAACTAATGCTGTAATAAAAGTGCATCTAACGAGTAATGAATTCGGAAACTGAAAGCATTCAAGAGTTTCCATAAGAGTTTGGTCTGCATAATCCGGGAAGGAAATGCTTTTCAATGTTAGCGGAAAATACAAGGCTTATAATTCTCGGTTTGGATGACAGTTGATTTCCACTTCTTTCGCAACAGGGTTTAGGTGTTCGCTACAAGAACAAGAACAACACCTTTAGTAAATAAATCAAGTTTTTGGCACCTGCTTACAATTTCCTAGTGGGCATGTGCGTACGATAAATAATGCTTGCATTGAAATGTACATGCATCTATCTCCCTTAATGACTTGTTGAGGCCTTACGCAACGCATTTCAATTTTAATTCTTTGTCTTCAGCCGGCTGAGCCCGCTTCGTCAATGATTTCATTGATCTGCCAGTTATGCTCACTTAATGAAATTCATATTTTGTTGTTATGTGCTGGCTATGTGGCATGCATTATATAGTAAGTATCTGCAATTTATGTTTGTACGTATGAATATATGTATGTACATATGTATATTATTATATGAACGTTCGGGACGTTGGGACGTTTGAATTATTCTATACACTTTGCACAGGTTCCATTTGATGACTTGTTTCGACAGTTAAGGTATTATGTGCTTGGCATATGAAAATTATTTTTGAAAAAGAAAATAATGATACTAACTTGCATTAGCATGGTTTTATGCATGTTTGTATGTATTTGTCGTTTAATCATTCGGCACCGTATATGTTAAGATAAACTGTGCATTAAACATTCATATATAAATATGATGACTGGTACTTTCTAGGGAACTTTATAAGCTTAATTTATTAGCAGGGCGTATTTGACAACCTTCACAGACAGTAAATTAACACGCTACGGTTTATTTGTTGCAATTCTGTTTTTGTTTCTTTTTCATTTTATGTATTTAATTTCGCATTGTGTAAGGTTCTTGCTCTCTAGGAGAAATGCGCATGTAAAAGTATATTTATGTACAGTAAAAGCTCAATAAATTCGACTGAAAATAATTGGATTGCGTGTCAAAAATTGAACAGAAATGCATATAATTTGCAGAAAAGTTAATCGAGGCCTCACAGTACATGCTTGAGCATACATACACACACTTTTTTCCTTAACGTTTAATTTCACAGAAAAATTCATCAATTGGCATTCATGTTCATGCACATTTCCATACATACATATGTACATACATGCATAGACATTTCTACAATGGCATGTAATAGCTATTATAAGCAAAAAAATCACATTCATTGGTGACAATTCAATTGCATAGCTTTTAAGTCAGCCTTTTTCTTGTGCAGCCCATCTTTATTTCTTTGCTCTATTGTTAAAAAATCTTTTCTCGCATTTATGACTCATCCATTGTTTGCCAGCCAAGTGAAAAGCGTACACACATACACACACACAAGTGTCCATATTTAGTTATGCTTTAGAGTGCGATATGGGTGATGACCATGAAAAAATAAATTACGGTATATGATAATAAGTAATGTTTTCAAAAATACTGAAAAAGTTCTTGTATTTCACTCGTTACTTTTTCAGGCGCCTAATTGTATGCAATATTTTTTTTTTTAACTTTCGTTCTCTAATTATTTTGCAATGCTTTTTGGGTGGTTAATAAAAACAATATATTATATGTACATATGTATATAATAGTATATTCCAGGATAGTATTAATTCTTAAAAAAAATAAATAAAAAATTTTAATAAAAAAATAAAATAAAAATAAAATTCTTACATAAAAATTGAAAAAAAAAAATGTAATTTGTAAAGAAAAATTAAAACTTTTAAGAAACAAATAAATTTTGAGTAAAATAAAATTTAAAATTTAAAGTTAAAGCCACTTATTTGTAAAAGTATATTTCCGATCGCATTAGTTCTTAAAAACACAAAAAAGCGTAAAATAAAATTTGAAATAAAAAATAAAATAAAATTCAATACTATAAAATAAAAACAAAATTCTTACATAAAAATTAAAAATAAAAATTTATAATTCCTAAGAAAAAATTAAAATTTTATGAAAATATGTATAAAAAAAAAACTAAAATCAAAAAATTTAAGAAAAAAAAGTTGACGAAAAAATTAAAAGCCGCCAATCTACAAAAGTATATTATATTTTCGTATTAACTCTTCAAAAAATATAATAAAATTTTAAAGAAAAAATAAAAAACATATGTATTTAGGGAAAATTTTCAAAAGTTAAAAAAAATTAAATATTTTTAGAAGAAATGTGTAAAAAAATATTAAAATTTAAAGGAAATAAATAAAATTAAAAATAAAATAAAAATTAAGAAAAAAAAATTTTTACAAAAAAATAAAGTTAAAAAAAAAATATATTAGAAAAAAAATTAAATTTTTAGAAAAGAAAAGATAAATTTTTACTATAAAATTAAAATCGATCGATCTTTGGATCATCACTAAATACACCTTCAAAATCTAACTAAACATAAAAGTTTGTATTCCAAATAGCCTTCCTGCCTATACAACCACATACATAGATGTATCATATATCCAATCTTCACTGCAATCCAAACAAAAAATGTCCTTAATCCGGCTTAAAAGCTGTCTATTATCAATCTTTTTTTCGCTTCTACCTTTCTACTAAGCCCGCTGAGCAAACAGCACACACACACAGTTACGAAAGCTTCTTCTGTCTTATGCTTCGCCTGACTAACTGGCTGGCTTGTTAACCAGCTGTCACTGTCGCCGACAACATGTTCCACCGTCGCTACCGGCATTCGCACACAAGTGTTTGCCAGCTTCCAGAACATCTAATATTAGCTCATAGTAGTTTGCGAAGTGAATCGGCAATGTCTTTGCAGCGACAATGCAGATGTGTGCAAGATGGCGGGCGGAAATATGTATGTGTTGCTGGTTGAGCAGGAAGCAATGATGCCTATAGACAGCCCGACTATGCCAAAGAGTTCAAAGCAATATCTAAAGACATATACATACCTATACATATGTATGTATATGTATAAGTATTGATAATGTTGTAGAAATTTAAAAGAAAAACGAGTAAGAAAGGGCTAAGTTCGGCTGCAACCATACTTTTTATACTCTTGCAGCTTGCAAGAATCAAAACCAGGGAAATACCTCAAGGTGCAAAACGTCAACCAAAGGATCAAAATCCGGATTTGAACTCCTCTTGTCATTCTGATCATTTATATGTATGTATGTATGTATATGTAACTCGATTTTAGGTGATACGTATAGCCGTTAGGTGAACAAATCTATTTTACTCTGTAGCAACAAGTTGCAAGAGTGTGAAAGATATGACACTGTATGAAAAGTGGTAGTTCCGAAACTAGTTTCTTAACAGTACATTTCGGACTAGTTCTTATCAATTCTGAAGGTAAGCTCAATTCAAGCTTCGAATCAGCCAGCGAACTTTATTTTTAAATATAAAATGAATTTCCAAGACTTTTTTCGAACTTTAGCCGAAGTGAGAGGTTCTACTTTGGTCTCGAAGCAAATTTATCTGGTTGAAAGTTACTAGAAACGTTAAAGAATACTCTTAGAGACAAAATAGTGATGCTTTTATGAACACAGTATAATCCTGAATAAGAGTTTTTAGAAGTTGGTCTGAAATGGTATATAGCAATAATACATTTGTTTAGTGTTTGAGCTTAAAAAATGTTTCAGCCGAAAAATTTTCCTCACGGACAGAATTTTTCGGAGGTCCTGTAGAAAGGCTAAGGGAACAAGAGTACTAAAAATTTTCATTATGAAAAATACATTCCTTCACATCAAAATAGAGTTTTACTCGCCTAACTAGTTACCAATCCGTAAGTGGTTACCTTGTAACTAGTGCACCTGTAAGTTAACACGAATTTTGCTTCGTAGTCAAAAAGACAAAACAAAAGCACAAATCTTACAATAGCAAAAGTATGACGTTGTCGGCTTGATGACAGCGTTGTTGTAACAAACACATACACATACATACATATACACAGATCCGCTGCAAGTGTGAATTTTAAATTTTTTTATTATTCTCATTCGCTTTGATAGTGCGCTTACAAAAACAACTTGACATTGAGTGAATGCAAATAAAGCAGGATAAAAATTGTTGAATCCTTAATGAAATACATACATACACATACATTGAAGTATAGCCATTCTTAGCACTTTGTGTAATGGCTGGTGAGTGATATGGCTATTTAAATTTAAATGAATGTGTGTATAGATATTCAGTTGGAAAACCTCATTACACTTTACGGCGCTGTGCAAATGCACCCATTTA
Source organism: Bactrocera zonata (assembly GCA_037783105.1). Lineage (NCBI taxonomy): Eukaryota > Metazoa > Arthropoda > Insecta > Diptera > Tephritidae > Bactrocera > Bactrocera zonata. Next base: position 174,732 of record JBAWJQ010000474.1, read on the forward strand.
TATTTTGCTTTGTTATATAAAAAAGTAGACATGTCTTTTCAGCAACTTTCTTTTTTCTACTAATTTTTTTGTTTTTAGTATTTTTTGCCATTATTTCCGTGCACAATGCCGCAATGTGATTTATTTTAATTACTTAAGTAGCTGCTGCATTTCTTTTATGACACATTTCATTTGTCGCATTATTATGTCGGTCATATTTCAATTATCTTTCCTTCTTTGCTGCCATACACTGCAAGAAATTGGCGCTTGTTTGTCAAATAAACGTCGAAAGTTTTATTTGTTTGCATTTATTGGCATTAATTAGTCTTTATTATTGCTTTACTTTGATTTTATGTATTCAATATCACTAAATTAACATAAACACACTTTGAAAGCAAGTTTGTACACACAAACCTAACCACACTTTTTGCGCGCTTTCCATTTTAAACCTACCTAAGTAACATAATTAACACACTCAAGCATTGAATGCCATTGAATGTTGTTCGTCACGCATATTTACTTAATTCTTACAGAATTGATGATATTGAAGACAATTCAATACTTCGCAGAGGTGTTCCCGTAGCGCATTCGATTTACGGAGTACCCAGCACCATCAATGCCGCGAACTATGTGCTCTTCCTGTCGCTACAAAAGGTGCAACAGTTGGGCCATCCAGAGGTATGCAATTTTTTACATTTATGTTTTTTATTATTTAACACTAAAGCAATCTCTCTTCGACAGGCCACCAATGTCTACACGGAACAACTGCTGGAGCTGCATCGCGGTCAGGGCATGGAGATTTATTGGCGTGATAACTTCACTTGTCCATCCGAATCGGATTACAAGCTAATGACCATACGCAAGACGGGTGGTCTATTCATGCTTGCCATACGTTTGATGCAACTGTTCAGCGAGAATAAGGAGGACTTCACCAAGCTGACCGCCATACTGGGCTTGTATTTTCAGATACGCGACGATTATTGCAATCTCAGCTTGAAGGAGGTAAACAAATTAGTTGCTTTTTATTAAATGCAATTGTAATATATTTTTGAAAATATTTAGTATACGCAAAATAAAAGCTTTGCTGAGGACTTGACCGAGGGGAAATTCGGTTTTCCCGTTATACATGCTGTACGTTCGCAGAAGCATGATAAACAGGTTTTGCGTGAGTTCTTGCTTCTTATGAAATAAAAAAAATCTTACTTATAGTTTTAAAATTTAATAGATATTCTGCGTCAACGCACTCAGGACATAGAGGTTAAGAAATACTGCATTGGCTTGCTGGAGAAGTTAGGTAGCTTTCAATATACGCGTGAAGTATTGGAATCGCTCGACACGGAAGCGAGAGCCGAGGTAATTGTATATTGAAAATTTTGAGGTTAGATAAGAAAATTGAAGTTCGTTGTGTTACACTTGTTACAGTATTATACGTATTTTACCGTTTTACACTTTCTTCCACTTAGTATTATTTACTAATTCTTCTTACTACCACCTGCAGGTCGCACGCCTGGGCAGCAATCCCTACATGGATATGTTACTGAACAAGTTGTTGTCTTGGAAATCCAATGAGAATCACACCAATCACAATGACTTGCCATCGCCGAGCAATCACAACAGCAATTAACAACCAAAGAGGCAAAAGAGGGAAACCTGAATTAACGCAACAGTTAATTCCACGCCCTCTTTTGCTGCTAAGAGCGAAATGAATCTGATCGAAGTTTTTTTGCAAAAACTTAATATTTTTTAAACTATTCAAGAAGCGCCTATTAAAGCCTAAATTTAATCTTAATTTAAAATTAACATATTTACACCAACAAACACACGGAAAGCAAAAGCGTGGAGTAGGCGTATGCGGTCCACAACTTCTGGTACACTCAAGCGCCTAAAATAGATTTGTAAACCAAACTAGTTATATACATATATACAAGCAGAGTTGTATTCTCGAAATAACATAACACACCGCACGGCCATGTAAATAATAATATAGAAAATAAGCGGTCTTCAAAAAAAGTATCGTTGTTCGACATTATGTATTTCGATTTTTGGAATAATTTTTGAAATAACGGAATTTTGTGAATTCAACTATAGTTTGTTTATTTTTAAGTTATCATTTGCTTTTGTATTTTGTTTATTATATTATGTAGTAGTATTAAGCTTTGAGTCCATTTTCATAAAACATCTATTTTGCGCTGTTTATGAGGAAAAGTTTGTGAACAAATTTTGAATGTGCAATTTGTTAAGGCATTTCGATTCTACATAACATACACATATATTGTTGTAATGCGTGTTAAATTTTTACTAATACTTGTTGAAACCATATTGATTGTAAGCAAAATAATTCCAATTCTCTTTAAGTACTCGCGTGTGTACTTAAGATTCTAAATCGATGTATTTAACTTGAATTAAGCAATGTTTTATTAAAATTTAAGAACAAAGTTATTAAAATGAAAAAGAAAACAGAAATCACTAATTGACTTAAAATTCGCACGTTTAAAAATATATTGTTATCGTAATAACCATAAAACAAATGCATACTTAAGTACACATACACACTCACATACACGCAATATAGTGATTATGGCTGAGGCTTGCAAAATGTCGGCTAACTTAAGTTTATAACAAATTCATTTAACTGATTTCACTGTTAAAGTATTATAAATAATGCACAGCGTATTATTATTTTTTACTTTTTAGCTGATTTCTAGTTTGTGTAGGCCTCAGATCACTGATTACACACACAACAGCACTCACATACAAGTAAAGACTTGCAGAAATGTTTGTAAAGCATAAACAAATATTTTAAATAACAAAAGTAATTTATATGTATTCGCAATATTATATATATACATATATATACATTTATAACTGGACGCACGGCTGGAGAATGTTAACTTTTTTCAAATGAAATGCACTGCAGTTTATTGCACATTGCACCACCTAAAGTATATAAGTATACATACATATACATATATTAATTATTACATAAATAAATATATTTTTATTCATATAAGTATTAAATACTTGCTACAGAGAGAATTTATGAAATTTATGGAGTACAGCCTATTGTAAGTAAAGAAAATAATTATGAGATTGAAAGTAATAAAATTAAAACTGATAGAAAAAATAAAAATGTATGCATATTTCATTTATAAATATAAAATGCAGAGCGGAGTG